>PYUH01000200.1:666541-685500 GCA_016808085.1 Suaeda aralocaspica
AATAATTGTCCAGTCCCGGATACACATCAATAAAAAAAATGTGGTGGGGAAGAGAGGCTGCAGACGTACGTTACTGACTGCCGGGCCGCCATAAGGTGGAAACATGAGAGTAGTAATGATGGAGTGGAAGGAGGTGGGGCCACATTGGATCATACTCGGGTGGCCAGTTAGGATGTTGGAATGGCCGCCGTTGCCCGAAGTTGACATGGTGTAGGTGTTCTCTCACTGGGACCGCTGCAGGTGATCCAATCGGTTCGGAGGTCATAGACATATCATCTATCCTGTCGAACGATGTCCGTAGTGCTCGAACTGCTGGTCGATCTGATCGAACCGCTGAGTGTTGTAGCATGCATCTCATTAGGCAGTTCATTAGTGGGGTCATGTACAAAAGCGGCCCTGAGGAGGTGGAGTGGCGGAGTGGGTTGGAGGAATGTCCTCCTAAGGGACACCCCTGCCTGTGAACTACTTGGGCCATCTAAGGGCCCTCTTCTCTGCATAAGCGCTCTAAACCAGTGGAAGGATCTGGGGGGATCCTCGGGGGTTCACGCCCTGAGGGTGATCGATGGTAATAGGTGGAGGTGAAAGCATTGGGGAGGTAGCACCAAGATAGTGTCCTGACATTCCATACTAGGCGTTCCTGCCGACCCTTAGTGTATGTTCTGCAAACCGGCAGTCGTAGGGAGGGAATATCCATCAGGGGTTTTCTTCAACAGGTTGGCAACTTCAAGTTCTCCCGTGTGCCAACAGGTAAGCAGCAAGTGATCATGCCCCAAGTAGATGAGCCCCGTGTTTGTTGGCACCTTCAGCTATTCAGCAAATCTGCGGGCAAGGAAGAACCCGTAGTTATAGTCTCGGCCTCGGAGGTGGGAGTCCTCGGTAGCAACATAGTAATCTGAGTGCTCGTCGGATAAAACTGCCCCAGCTCCCCTCAGGAAAATAAGCAGTAGACACAAAGGGAGGAAGTATCGGGAGCTGCATGTGGACTTGAGGCTTGCTTGTAGATGAGCTAGGGGGAGTGCGTCATCCGTGATAGGGGGGAGACACCATGAGGCCTCCTCATAGTTGGACCAGCTGTGCTCGAGAGCTACGGAAACCTGTTGTCTGGGTCCCAGCAGAAATGTTCGTGAATTGATGCAGAGGGAGCTCATAAGGGGTGCCGAAGATGGTGAAGCTAACCACCACAGTTCGAGCTGTCGGGTACTGGGTCCGTACAATAACCGGGAAATGGAAAGGTAGAAAGGAACTCCAGAGTGAGTTCCCGGTATGTGGGTGGTGCCATTGGACGCCATCAGGGTCCTAGATAGTGATTCCAAGCCATGCTCCCCAGCCAATTTGGTGGCAATCTGGACCATTGGTCAGTGATCCAACTCATCGCAGGTGCTGCGGTCAAAGAACTGGTGGAGCAGATGGGCGCGCTTTGCAGTCTCTCGAAACGGGCTTGTTGTTGGTGGCGGTTTGGTGGTGTGGGGTCTCCAAAACTGGGCCTGCGGGTTGCGTGCCTCTCGAAGCCGAGGTAGAGGACTCGGTCCTTCGTGCTTTCCTGGAAGTTCTGTGAGAGCTCATGGTTCCCGAAATCGAAAAGAGATGCATTAGAACCATAGTGAAGATATAACCAAACACATAACATGGCAAGCTCAAGTAGTGATAGTCCTCAAATAGACAAGGTGAGCGGAAATTTCGGCAGACCCATCTATTTTCAATCATAATCAAACCACGAAGCTACACAACAATCACCAAGACAAGTAGTTTTCAACAAAATTCCAAGGTTTCCAAACAAATTCCAATAAATCACCATCCTCATAAAACCGAAAAGTGAACAATTGCAACACTAGACCTCAAAAATTAATCAAAAGCAACATATTTTACCAATAACAAACCAACACTACAGGAAAAAATGATCCTTCATGACATTATCAACACAAATAGGCAAAAAATTGCACATGACAAGAGTACAATATCATCATCACCATTAACAAAGCATGTTCACAAACTAAAATAAGAGCATGATTGTTAAGCTATAAACTTGAAATTGAAAATTAATAACAACTAAACAAGAAAATATTACATCAAAAGACACAAGCTAAAACTAAGAGAAATAACATATGAAAATTCGTAACTATGAGCCCTGGAATGTGAACACCATGAAAAACCCAAAAAAACTGTCAAAAACTGCTCAAATTGGGATATACCTTAATAGATGAAGATGAGATGGAAGCAAATGAGGAAAAACACCAAAGAGCCCACAATTAGTCAAAAACGCCCCAAAAAGTCCGAAAATGCGCGCTCTATGACCCCCGAATGCAAATTTTTCGGAAATTAAGTGAGGATTTTGTTGAGGGAGATGAGAGGACTGCTTGTGTTAAAATTTGAGTTGTTTGGAAGAAGATTGAGTGATATAAGAGAGAAAGAAATTTTTAAGTGTGGGGTTTTAATGGAGGTTCAAGGTTGAAGAAGATAATGTGAGGTGGAGAAGTGAGAGAAAGAAAAGATAAAAAGGAGTAAAAGGGAATAAAAAGAAATAAAAATAATAAAAAAAAATCGGGGCGAGATGCGCCGGCATAGACATTTAGCGCCTGATCGATGTGGGTGCAGGAAATTTTGGGGTCTACTGGTAATGTGCGCCCGCCACAAAATACTTATGCGCCCGCATTAAACCTTTGCAGCAATTTTTGGTATTCTGGAGGTAAGATGAGCCCGCAATATTCCGATGGCCCCATCTTGCTTTTCAAAAAAAATTATGGGGGTTCTGGGGGTCAGATGCGCACCGCACATAAATGCTTATATGCGCCCGCTCGACCCCATTTCAGCCGGCTACTTTGTTTCTTCCCTTGGAGCCTTAACAAGTTTTCACTTCCTCTTTTTTCACTCACCTTGACTTTACTTAGATTTTTAATTTCGGATGCAATCGAAAAACCTCTAGTTACTCAATACACCTAAAAGCACACAAAAGCACACGAAACACAACTAACAAAAAAATACGAAAAAATTAAACACACCAAAAACACACACCGAAAGAGTAAAAAGGGATAGAAAGCTCGCAGTTGCTCCGAGTAAGCCCTGTTTAGGGTCATTAGCTTGACCGTAGCTCGGATTGGTCATGTGAATCGGGATTGTAGAATTGCACACTCTTCCCCAATCCAACCGCATCACTCTCATATAGAGCTTCAATCGTTGTCCGTTGACTGCACTTTCACCTTCATCATTTTGGAATTCAACGAACCCGAATTGCTCAATAGTAACCGAAAAAGGACCGCTCCACCTGGACTTCAGTTTTCCAGAAAAAAATTTGAGACGGGAGTTAATAGGAGTACCCTGTCACCAACTTGAAATTGCTTCTCCTGATATCTTTTGTCATGCCCTATTAGTCTTCTCTCTTAATATTTTGCACTATCGATGCAGCTAAACGGAATTCATCGAGCTCATTCAATTGAATAAGTGCTTTTCTCGCAAGATTAGCATCCATATTCAATTCCTTTATTTCCGTATGCTGGTATACCTAAGCCAACAAGAAGATGGACACGCTTTACCACCAAAACTAATCGAAACAGTGAGGTGCTATTGGAGTTTTGGAAGCCGTCCTATCGCCCAAAAGCATCATATAGCTGTTAGTCCAATCCTTTCATGATTTTGCAACTGCCTTTCAAGGATAGACTTGATCTCGCGATGGGAGAACCTCACTTGGCTGCTTGTTGTGGTGATATGCCATCCTGTTCTGGGTAAACACCGTACTTTTCCAGCATCTTATCTACACCTTCTCTACTCTGGAAATGCTTCCCCCATCATGATGACAGTCTAGAGACTCCAACTAGGAAAGATGCATGACCTGCTTAAACAACACGAAAAAACCATATTAGAATCACAATGGGGGGTAGCAAGAGTTCACCCATTTAGAAAACATAATCCACAGCACTAATAGTAACAGTTTCCATTAGAAGATGGGAAAGGTCTATATAATAATACCCCAAACATCAAAGATCTCAACTTCAATATACCTTTTGAGGCATTTCGTGCCTGTGTGAGATGTTACCTATTGTTGACACGAATCACAAAGACATAAATAAAGTCTCTCGCATCCTGTAAGATCGTGGGCCAATAAAAACCGATTCAAGAGACCTTAAAAACATCTTGGAGGTCCAGCATGACCTCCATATGGTGATGAATGGCAATGGTGAAGTACACCGATACTGCCCATTCCGGAACACATTCCTGTAAAACCATCGCACACTCACAGAAACAAGTTAGGATCATCCCAAAAGTATCGCTTAACATCAGCAAAAACTTCTTTCTGCTGATAAGTCAAGTCAGAAGGTAAAACACCTCCTAACAACGTAATTAGAGAAATCAGCAAACCAAGGAGAATCTTCAACAAATGCAAACAAATAATCATAGGAAAGGAATCGTCAATGGGGGTAGAGATCTCCACCATCATCCATACTGTATCCTCGTAAGTGGTCAGCTACCAATCATTCTCTGCTCTCTTCTATCACGATCTCGAGACGAACTCTTGAAGCAACAAAATCATCGAATAAGCTCGGTTTGGCTTCTTCTTCCCCAAGGAGAATAACGCTGCTGGTCAGTATAAACGATAACTTTCAAACTCCAAGATAAGCACGAAATTATCTATAATGAAAAAATAGAAAGCAGCTCCTTTCCGTGGTGGCATACTGTAAACTTGAGCTCATCTAAGGTCTACTGGCGTAATAAATAGCATGCAGATAGCTTCTCCTTTTGACCTAAAACCGCACCAACTGCAAAATCACTAGCATCACAAATTATTTCGAAGGTAAATCCAATCAGGGGATGTATATAGGTGCTGAAATAGTGCATCTTGATTCATATAAAGGACTGAAGACACTCATCAGTGAATTAAATCAGCATCTTTCAACAGCAATGGAGTTAGTGGTTTCGCAATTTTATAATAAATTAATAAACCTACGAAAAACCAGCATGACCAAAAAACTTCTTACCCCTTAACATCACCGAGGTGGCAGTGCTCAATTACCTGTATTTTCGCCTATCCACCTAATGCCACGTTCGGACACAAAAAGGTCCCAAAAACTATCCTTCATTGACCATGAAATGACATTTTTTCCCAATTTAAAACCAGATCTTACCTGTTCATCTCTTCGAGAACTTTAGTAAGTTAGTTAACATGACAAAATCAGAGCCGTAGACACGAAATCATCCATGACAGAATTCCATATTAGACTCTATGAATTCGAAAAAATGCTCATCATGCAACGTTGAAAGTAAGCCGGTGAATTCAATAAACAAAAGGCATTCTACGATATGCAAAGTACCATAAGGCATGTAAAGGCGTTTTCTCCCTATCATCAAAATGGATGGGGATCTGAAAGAAACCCGAATATCCATCAAGTAGATACAGAAATACTTATTCTTAGCTAATCTTTCCAACATTTGATCAATAAAAGGAAGGGAAATGGTCCTTTTAGTTGCAACATCAGTATTCTATAGTCAAAAACCATTCCTCCATCACGTGACCACTCTAGTAGGAATTAAGTCATTTTTATCATTACGAACACAGTCGCGCTCCCCTTTCTTAGGGGCTACCTACTACGGAATGACCACTGGGAATCAGGTACCGAGTAAATAATACCTGCATATAGAAGTTTAAGAACTTCCTTCTTCAATACATCTTGCATGTTAGGATTTAAACGACGTTGACCCTGTATAAAGGTTGGTACCTTCCTCAAATTGAATTCTATGCATACACAATCAGGAGTAATACCAGTCAATCATCAATAGTATACAATAGCCTTCTTATGGATTAAGTTACAGACAGAAGTTTACAATTGACTATCAGTAAGAGAAGCACTAACAATGACGGGGTAACAACTCCTTATCATCTAGAAAAGCGTTTTCAAGTGAGATGGAAGGGTTCATCTCAGGCTGGATTACTCTTGGGGAACAAACCTCTTGGGGTAACCCCATCAACAAATCTCCGGCTCCTACGGATTCAATTCTTCACCAGTAGATCCTGAGACAATTTCAGATCAATTGTACTTCACCTGCCACCAACATCAAGACAAACAACGCTCCAAAGATCTTTTGTAGTAGATCGAGGCATATCCTCACTACAATCTATCCATGACATGATAACATAACATGGACTGTTCCATCATGGACTCTTAAGAGCAGCATTAAGATTAAGGAACTTAGTAATCTCCCTACAGGACAAAGTCAACTACCAGTTTGACATCCAATAACAGCACCTGCAGTGTGTAAGAAAAGGATCACAGTATAATTGGGATATGGAGCACCTCATCCCTATCAAACACACAAATCAATAGGAATAAAAATTCCCGACTCTCACCGGGACATCCTCTAAGATACCTTTAGGGTATTTCACTGTCCTATCTGCCTTGCAAGGTGATGGTAACCTTAACGCACCCTATCAAGCTTTTTACACAAGATAACGGCATGACACTAAGACTGGCTCCTAACTGCATAATACTTGTCAATAACAGAGGGCCAAGTTACAAGGATAGAAAAAATTCCCGGGTCCTTTTTTGGGTGTGACTTGTTGCCATATATGCACTGCACTCCCCGTGAGTGCTAACGATCTCCACCACATCAACCAGTTCCTGCTCAAAATGTTTCAAAAATCTAGGTAAGTAGGAAATTGAGTGTTATCAAATTAGTAAATGGAACGTAAGTTGCAAATCTTAACAATAGCTATAAACTGTCTGAAATGATTATCGTTCTTACTTTTGGTCACCCTATTCGGAAGGCAAACCTAACCTGTGACCTCGGGATATGGTACCAATCGAGTGTCATCTACCTTCTCCTTAGGTGATTCCGTCCTTACTCTAGAAACACTGTCTCAAATCTCAATCACCACATCACTGTCTTAGCTTCACCTGCAACATCAGTAAGTAACATCATCAGTAGCATTTTGGGCCTTCATAAGCAGCTCCACTCCTTAAGGTGATGGCATTGACATGGTCCTCGGGGGATTCTGTGTATGTGATACGGGAGTGTAGGTTGTGATGGAAGGAGGGGCCTGTGGCCTTGAGCAGTTTATTGTGCAATCTGAGCTATCTGAGTCTCCAGGTGCTTGTTGTGCCTGCATGCCTCCATATTTTCTGCATCTGCAACATCATATTCTTCAGCTCTGAGATTCTCCACTAGGTTGAAGTGGCATTGGCGTGCGTGATGATAGTGGTGGCCTGCAGAAACCTGGTGGGTTTGGTGGTACATATATCTGCATCTGATGGGGTGCCTGATGAGTGGCATAGGCTTGCTGGGATTCGGACATTGCTGTTGTTCGTAGGAAAATATGGGTGATCCTCCAGCCCGGATTGTAGTATTAGAAAATGGATTGTTCTTGTATGCTTGAAAGGCACAACACTGCGCTAATGAACTGGTACATGACTGGGAATCTATGACCGAATACCACAGAATACAGAAAGGACAGTACTTCCCGAAAGGGTAGCTATAGGTGATGGTGGGGGACTATAGTACCAATCTGTCGAGTTTGACTTATGGCTATCTGTGCAGCTATTACTCCATACTTATCATCAACTACATGTTTTCCACCTTTGGAATGCCCTCTAAGGTTACCAAATGTGAAATATGAGCGGTGATTTCATCAATCAGCCATATGCAGCATTGAACCTCCTAGTTCAAAATCGACTATTAGCAGCAGAATCTAACAAGCTCTACTTCATTACCCAACCCATTGTAGATTGATTGAACCAGGAAACCCTTCTAAAGCCATGAATGGGACACATTCTCAATAACTCCTTAAACCGTTCCCAAGCATCTATAGTGACTCATTTGTTCCTGTTTGAAGTTAGTAATTTGGTCCTCATAAAGCAGTTCTCTGTGTGGTAGTACTTTCTCTGGAAAGCAAGAGCCAAATCCTCCCAACAATTAATGGTGCCATATAAAGATCATTTAACTGGTTCTAGCCTGTCCTCAACGAAAATGGGAAACATCGCTCCTAATGAGTCCTGAAAACGTTCATTTGCTTGAAAGTATCACCGTAATTGAGGAAATTCTGTAGAGCCGGTTTAAGTTCAAAGTTAGCAGCATCCGTATCGGGTATTGATAACCTCCAGCCATTGACTCCGTGCTAGGCAAGGAATAGTCTCTCAACGAAGGGCCGCAGGTGGCGAGTGGTGGAGGTGGTGGTTCTACCCTGTCCTCTCCTCGGCCAGCCATTTCGACCTCTAAATACCCTTCAACAACGGGTTGAGTAGAATTCGAAAAACGAGACAAGTCAGAAACATCCTAAGCGATCGGGGAAGAAATATTCGGCGTCTACTACGTTCAACCGCTTCAAAAAAAAAGAAAAAATATCCTCGGGCTCAGGGAAAATGAAAGATCAAGCTCGTGGTCGTTTTGCCTAAACCTGTGAACTGCACAAGTGGAAACTCCAGCAAAGATAAGAAACAGCCCCAAGAACTGAATAGTTCTTTGAGACTAAGGATATAAAAAAGGAAACAGTATAACCCGACTAACAGAATTAAAAATTGCCTCCCCGGCAACGGCGCCACAAATCTGAGAGGCTATCGCCCACCTATCAAAATAAACAACACACATAACTAATGTAGCTAGGGAAGTAAGGATCGAATCCTCAGGAAGCAATTGAACTCTAGTAGTTCCAAAAGCTTAAACCGTCACAGAAGGGCCTTGGTGAGAAATGTTGACTAACGAACTGACTACTGATGACTGCTAATTAATTACGGGATTGCCGAGATTAGAACTATATAAGCCTAGGGTCTAGCGGTCACCAAGAACAAACAAATGATTCAAAAAGATCATTCAATCTCACATTTTTCGTCAAATTAGGGCTCACTAATTCTCTTGAATGTTTAGACTCCCGTCGCAAACTCATCTGCGGCTCTCACTCATGCCTAGACTAAGTTGCCTATTATTCAGTGGTCTTATTGTGGTATTTTACCTCTCGATATAAATTCCAAATTACCAAAATTACAACTAAAAGCGCCACATTCAATTGTAAACGAAAAACCCAATAATAGGGTTTGACTATAATGCGAAATTGAAACTATCTAAGTTAATTAGTCCTTAATTAGTCAGGTTCCCAAACCCTATAAATTTGACTATCACTCATGAATATGAAAAACAAGCAAACTAATTATAGGAATTCACAATTAAATTATGAAATAATTGATAATTAAACTAATTAACAACAACAATTAAACTAATGAAACTAAAAGCATAAATTAAATAAATAAAGCATAAAAGCAAAAAATTACCAAATTGAAGAACAAATTGAAGAAACTGAATTGAATTGGAAATTGATTGTTGAGAACAAAACCCTAAATCCCAATAATTTTGAGAGAGAAAAGTGCTTAAAATAAAACATAGTAGAGTAATTCTAAATTATGAAAAGCATAAAAGGGTTTGCCTAAAGAGTCGTGCCCTTAATACCAAAGTTGGGTTCAAAGTCAAATACACAAGAAAAATAAAAGAAAAACAAAAATCCCGGAAAACAGTTGATGCGGGAGCATAGGGTTCGTTGCGCCGCATCAACCTCCCAAAATGCCTCTTCAGGTGATTTTCAATAAAATGTGGGCGCATAAGAATTATGCGGGCGCATTGAGTCCTCAGAAGCTTATTTTTTCCTTTTCTCTTTATTCTTCTAATTTCTTCAAGACTGTTTCCAAACTTTTTAGCACGCACTCCGTGCATAAATCATTTCTTGTTCCTCCAAGGCTTCCAGCGTTGTTCAAACCTCGGTTTCCGCGCTCCTGAAATACAAACACACCAAAACCGAGCATAACAACCGCAAATGAAAAAATCAAACTAAAAGCTCTAAAATTGCCGGAAATCAATCAAACTTGACGAAACACTTTAAATAGCCTAAAGAACATCAAAGAGCTAAAAACAAGCCAGCATCACACTATTAGGCACAAAATTGGCCCGAACACTTGGAAAAAACACAATAAAAACCGCATATATCAGAGTGCAAAAATAGTAGATAGAGAAATAAAAAGAGAAAGCCAAATTTAAATAAAGAAAAGTGATAAAAATAATTCCAAATATGTCGGTGCTTACTAAAGACCCTTCATTTGATAATTCATTTTGGACCAACCATAACAATACTTTCCCATTTTGGACTAAGTAACCGATAAACGTACATGTGTTTTGGTTACATTTTAATTATGTGTTAAGGTGTTATTAACTTATTGTTGACATCATTTTTTTTTCCAATTTCATGAACTAAATGTTACCCTCATCTGTCTTTTTTTTTTTTCGTATTCTTCTTTCCCACCATTAATGACGCTCACTTAAAGCTTTGTTCATGAATTATCAATCAATATTTTCTCATAGCACACAAAGCCATTAAAAGTTACATGGTTACCCTAATGCAATGCTTTTCAGCTTCAAACCAACAATTGTTGCAATCAATAATTAAACAAAAACATCCAAAACAATAACTTTAACTCAAATTAGAAGTCAAAGCCTTCAACCCACAAAAGTTAGATAAATTTGAGAGATTATAAATTAGTGAAGTTGGAATTTGTAAAAAACCTAGAAACATCTCTACCCAAATTCAAGGTCCATGTATGTGGTGATATGCGTGTGTCTAGGAATGTATGGTGTAGTTGCGTACACCTGTGATGAATTCACACCTAGGGGTGCGCAAAATCGGATATCGAATTTTGCGATCGGGAATTTGGATATTCGACTTTCGGAATTAATAAAATTGGTTTCGTTTCTGTTCCAGAAAAAAAACGAATTCTGGGAAATCTAGATCGGAAATCAGATAATACGGTTCTGGTTTAAATACAAAAATTTTCTCCAAAACTTACATTTAACCCTTAAAAACCTGATTGGATAACCAGGAAAACTCGAAAAAACGGAAAACGGGAATTGGATTTTGGTATCCTTAAAAAATGCAGAATCTGGAATTGTTTTTCTTACAAAATCACCAGAATTGTGGATTTTTAAAAATCCATCTGTATCCGACTAGGTTTAAAATCCGGATATCCGGTTTAGTTTCTGAATTTCAAAAAACAGATCGGTATTCGGATTTGTGGAACGAACAATTGGAAAACCCGAACAGGAAATTTGGAAAAAAAAAACGGAATTTTTTGCACAACCTAATATTACATACATTGTCCTTTGAAGTATGTATAGCTAGATGATTTACCGTTGTGTAGATTCTTTATTCTTCATTAATTAACTGCTATTGTTATACTTGTGGACATAATCAATTAATGACTTTTTTTCTTCTTGTATTATATTAAGTCCAAATATTACAGATGATGATGACGAAGAAGAAGAAGAAGAGGATGTTGACCCTAGGGTTGTTTTGATGATAACACAACACATAAATACAATGGGGTACAGTTTTGTCAACAAACAAACATTAGTAGCCGTTGTACCAACGAGAAACTTGTCTCAGTTCGGTTGTCTCAAGCGAGCATTGAGATAAATCGTACGTGCATCTAGAAGATTTATGTAACCACTTCAGATATTCAGAGAAATATGAAAAAAAGATTTCAAGTATATCTGAGATATATGGAAAGTATATTCTAAGTACTGAGTTGTGTAGGGCCCCGGTTTAGGTCCAAATTTTTGGGCACCTTTCCCAAATCGTCCATAGGTCAAGTTAGACCTAAAAACATTGGCTTAAGGAAAGGTGAAATGGATTTTCTATAAGTATTTTGCAAAAAAACATGAGCGCAGGAATTTCAGTCGCGCTAGCGTGTGACGTGACAGCGTTTGTCACGCTGAATGTGCAGCGCTACAAAGTTTGTCACGCTGCAGGTGTAGCGCGGCAAGCTTTGTGACGCTGCGACTGCGTGACAAAGTCTGTCGCGCTACGCTTTTGGTGTTTTTTGTTTTTTAATTATCTTTTTAGAGTGAGATAATAATATACGAAATCGGACGATGCTAGTAAGGAGTCGCCAGGTTTAGAAATCAAACTCATAAACCGTGTAATTAGACTGATACGAATGGGACTCGGAACGGGACGTTTGTCTAAATTGCCGAAATCCTCTCCGATCCCACGGGATGACTCCAATTGGGCCGATGTGCTGGTCAAGCGAACAAAGATGGATACGGGGGCGAAGGTACTAACATGACGGAATGCGCGGGTTAGCCATGGCGGCATTACTAGTTTCCTCTTAACCCTACAGAAATTATATTAGAATCACACAAAATTATCATTTACAAGATACAAAAAAAGCATTAACTTGTTAGTGATGACACAAAAAACAATTATTTAACTCAAAACATTATTAAAATTGATTTAGGGAGCCTAACATAGCTAGATTTGTCCGAAGAATTATCTTGGTTAAGTGTTCAATCATCAATTTAAGTCCTTTAACAATAATAATTGATAAAGTAATAAATAAATAGTGAAACGACAACTAAAAATCATAACATGATTTATAGGCTCTCAGGAAACGTACCACTTTCCTTTGAGTGTCTTCGTCGGTATTAAATTTGGGCAGAGTTTCGAATTATTGTTTCGATATTATAAAATGTAGCCACTTTTTTGTAAAAAAAATAGTAAATAAATAATAAAAATATTATAAAGAAATAGAGTTGTTAAAGCAATAATCGGATTAATTAAGTATGGGAAGAAGTAAGTAAAAAAGGTTTTTTGAGGAAATGAAGAAAATGAAGGTTTTATAATCACAGCGTAGGAACCCTATCGCGCTGGGCGCTAGCGCGGTACGCCGAATCGCGCTGGCTTAGTAGCGCAGGAACCCTACACACGCTACTAGGGTAGCGCTGCTAACTTAGTACGATGAGCGTCAGCGTGACTAATTAAGCGCGCTAACATTTTTTTTTGAAAGATCTTTTTAATTTAATTTAATTTTATTTATTTATTTAAATAATAAAGAGCATTGGATCAAAGGTCGTTAATAAGAATGGAAATTTTTTATATAAGAGATTTATTTTTAAGCCAAGTATACCGATATCCAATTTCTAGAGAAATGAGTTTTAATATCATAGAGTCTGCTGCGGGACAGGGGGACTAAATTAGGTCTACAATTAGCCCCACTTTAATTGAGTCTGGTAAGACGCAATCAAAGTATGTCGAATCGTTTTTCGAGGCTTTCATATCCAGAGCATGAGCTCCTCTGTAACCAATGGGCGTAGCACAATTTTGAGAGCAAAGGCTCTCGAAATTGAAATCGAAAAATGATTTAATAATAAATTCGCCTATTATCAAAACATTTAGCAAATAAATTAGTTAGTATTTTGAATAAGTTTTCTTTTGATGGAAATAAGGATAAATTCACATTATTACTATTTTAACTAAATTCGCTTATTATTGACATTATGAAAAAATGTAATAAATTCGCTTATTTATTATGATTTGAGTAAATTCGCTTATTTACTGACATTATTGAAAAATTGTAATAAATTTGTTTATTTATTACTTATTGAGTAAATTCGCTAATTTACTGAGATTATTGAAAAGAATGTAATAAATTGCTTATTTATTACTATTTTGAGTAAATCGCTTATTTACTGAAATTAATTGAAAAAAATGTAATAAATTCGCGTTATTTATTACTATTTGAGTAAATTCGCTTATTTACTTAAATTATTGAAAAAAAAAGTAATAAATTCGCTTATTTATTACTATTGAGTAAATTCGCTTATTTACTGAAATTATTGTAATAAATTCGCATATTTATTACTATTCGAAATGAATAAAAAGATAATTTGATGGAGAAAGAGTTTAAGTGTAAAGAAGAGTGAGAAAAAAGGAGAGAAGTAGGTTTAGGGAAAATAAGAGAATCAGTTTTGGAAGTGTGAGAATGGGTAGAAAAAAATCAAGAAGTCAAGGGATCGTTTTAGAGGAGAAAAAGGGTATTTCTAAGAAAAATGTGTAGCGTGACAGGTTTTATCACGCTGGCCAGGGAGGCGTACAAGTATAACGCTGACTAGTCAGCTGACACAAGCTGTACCGCTGCGCAGCAGCGCTGTTTTACTTGTCACGCTCTGGTCAGCGCGACTTGCTGAGTCGTCGCCACGCTAAACTCGTTTTTTTTTTGATCAATAATGTGAGTTTAATTAAAATTAAGTCCAATAATTCAGAGAAGTGGGTTATTGGTCTTATGGAGTCTACCACGGGACCGAGGACTAAATTAGATGTCTACAGTTAGCCCCCACTTTGTTTGAGTCTGAGTAAGACGAAAATAAAGTATGCTCGAATCGCTTTTCGAGACTTCCTTATTGGAATCGAGGGCTCCTTATAAACCAATGGGTGTATCAAGATTTTAGAAAGCATGGCTACCAGAATTTAAAAAACCTTTTGTTTCGAAATTGGAATAGTTATTTTTAATTAATCGACTTTCTTACTGAAATCGAAATTAGAAAAAGAGTTTAGTAAATTCGTTTATTATTAACCATTGTAAATTCAATTTTAAGCAAAAGTATTATTAGTCTATTTATACTAATCTAGTAAATTAGCTTATTTACTAAACTATTGAACCAAAGTGGATTCAAATCTCGCTTATTATACTAATAGTTTAAATTCCGTTTATTTACTCCGAAGTATTGTTAAGAAAAAAGGTACATAACATTTAACTTATTATTACCTATGTTAGGAATAATCTGACTACATATTACCAAAGCAGTGTGTGTGCAAAAAAGGTATATAGCTGGTCGCTTATAGTATATACTATTTTAGATAATCGCTATTATACTAAAGAAGTTTTCAAGAAAAGGATAATAATTAATTCGCTTATTTGTACTAAAAAAAAGTGTCTTGAAGTAAATGTAATAAGATTCGCTCATTTATACTATTTTTAGTAAATTCGATTATTTACAGATTGTTGACAAAGTGTAATATAAATTCTCGTCATTTATTAGTTTTTTTGGTAAAACTCGCTTATTACATGAAATATGAAAAAATGTAATAATTGCTATTATTACTATTTTTAGTAACTTCTTATATACTAAGATATTTGAAGAAAGGTAAAAATGTGCACATTTAGCTATTTGAGTATATTCGCTTTTTATCACCGAAACTTATTGTGAAACTGAAATAAAATTCGCTCATTTATTACTATTTTGAGTAATTCTGTTTATTTACTGGAAATTATTGAAAAAGTGTAATAATTCGCTCTTTGATAATCTGTTGTTTGGGGGGGAATCATAATATCGCTTTGTTTACTAGAATTGTTGACAAAGCTCATCGCGTTGTCATAAATCAAAACCTTTCACTCAATGTATTTTTCCTTTTGAGTATGTTTGGCATAAGGAGTGAGAAAAGGGATTAACTCAAAAACAAAGTCCCAGTCATTTAGTAAGTACACACAAAGCATCAGACAAAGAGCGCCAGTCTTATGCGTCACAAAGCCAACCACGCGGATGCGACACGTGACAGTAGAAAACAGCCCCGAAGACCTGTCAGCGCGGTTGCTGGCTAATCACGATGTCCCAAATGAGCGTTGTCTCATTTGTTGTGTTTGCAAAGGTTCTCAATTATAAAAAGTTGATTTGTCCACATTGATAATAACTGGAGTGTTGTGTAAGTGGACATTGTGTGGTTTTGCTGTGGCTTGGGGATGTGCGCTGTAGCAATTACACGTTGTTGCGTGTAAGATGTTAGTCGCGCACTAGAGGCACAGGTTTTGGTTTGTGACGCTGAGGGGTGAAGCGTAGCACATCTTGTTCGTTTTGCGCTACTCTGCGTTTCCTTTAAGTGCTTCTTTCTTTTGTAGTAAGTGCTTCCTATCCAAACATTCTTTAACTTAAGATATTTGCGAAATATGAGAGATTTGTGACTTACACTGTTGAGTTTGAGAATTATTGTTATACTTATTTAAATGTAGTCAACAAATGTTCAACATATTAAAACAAGTTTGTTTTTGTAACAGGTTATTGAGACTGCTACAGCGATTGACGGAGATGTTGCTTTTATTTTATAAACAAAGTTGCTTTGCAATCGATTATCCTAATGATGTTATAGTAATGACGTATACATGCTCAGAAACTATGAGAAGTGCTCTAATTAGTTTTTATAAGAAGTATATGGGCTCTTAATTATATCAAAACGTGAAAATGCTCCTGATTAATTTATTTTAAATAAAATAAAAAAAAAAAAAAATAAATTAGGAGCAATGAGCTCTTATTATAACCAAAAATGAAAAATGCTCTTAATATATATGATGCAACGTGCTCCAGAGACATAATCAACATAATTATCCACCTCAGTTGGTATGATAAAAGTAAAAATGCTCGTAATTTTACCTCAAATACATAGCGCCAGAAAAATTAGTTGCAGCTGCTACTGTAGCGTGACAAACTGTGTTGCGCTACGCTTGGAGCGTTGAAATTTGTGGCGCTCTTCATTTAGCGATACAAAGTCTGTGATGCTAGCCTTTTTAATTTCTAGCTACTTTTTTTTTTGTGTGTGTGAAACCTTTTCAGTTCTCCTTCTAATTGTTTTTGTAAAATTGTTGAAAGTATTATTGATTAGATCTTGGGCCTTTTAAACCTTTGACCAAATACCTAATGAGCTATATTTTTGAGACCGAGGTGGTCCCGAGTAGAGGGGGGGGGGGGATGGCTAATAATCTTTGTGGAGGGTTTTTACGCTCACTACACGTCCCAACAATATATGCGCTAAAATGAATTTCAAGTAGAAACCTTCCAGTTGTTTTTCATAAGGGGAAAACCAAGTCAAGATTCATACTTAGTGAGATTTTGAGAGCAAGTCGCTTCATAACTAATTTTGAAAAGAAGTAGCCCCAGGGTGTATAAGGTGGTGTTATTTTTTTTGGTATGATATCTGTGGCGTGGGACGGTGGGGGAGGGGCGATGTACGGGGGTGGGAGATGGAGTAGGCGCGGGCGGGAGTCAGGGCGAGTGCGTCGATGAGCGGGCAGTGGGTGTGGGTAGTGGGGGTGAGGGAAAGGGCGGTGTGGTATGGGCGAATTACCGGTGGAGGGAGGTGGTAGGGCGAGGAGCGTTGGTGGGGGCGTGAGGGGTGGAGGAGGGGGGTGGGGCGTGTGCGCTGCGGGTGGCAGCGGACGGGTGGGAGGAGATTCGCGTGGAGGCAGGTGAGAGGGGTGTGGGGGGGAGATAGGAGTTGGGCGGGGCAGGGGGGGGGGGTGTGGGGGGGGTGGGGAGAGGGGGGGGTGGGGGCGAGGGGGAGGAGAGGGGGGAGGGGAGTGGGGGGGCACAGGAGGGAGGGTGAGGCGGGGGGGTGGGCGGAAAGGAAGGGGTGGAGGGCGGGGAAGGGTGGGGGGACGGCGAAAGGCAAGAGAGGGCGGAAGGGGAGGGATGGGAGGGGCGCGAGGTGGGGGCGGAGGGGAGGGGAACAAGATATGATTAGTGGGGTCGTTTTCGTTTAAATATATAGTTTTGATTTGTTTTTTTGTTCACTTATTTTATTTTTTTTGTATTTTTTTATTTGCTTTTATACTTTTTTAGGTTCTTGTCTTTTTTTATATGATGGTTATATATTTTATTTTAAGTATGGAGACTTGTAGCAAACAAGGAAAGGTCAAAAATATGATTGCAAAGCTCGCTTTAGAAGAGTAGTACATAGTTAGTATATGCTCAAATTAGCTACAAATAAGCACGAGGAAAAAACAATAAAAATAGGCACAAATGAACATCGGAATGTGCCTAGCATGAGTTAGTCGGAGCACGGGATGGGGGTGTCTCAACGTTCCCTAAATCGTTTTTTTTGTTTTTTTGAACACAAAAAAACCTGTTATTTGTTTGTCACTCTACGGAGTATGATGTGAAGAAAGAAGATAGAAAGTAAGGATCCAAAATTGATTACAGTTGGTTGTTATAATATGCTTGACAACGATTTGACTTCAAAGGGGAAACGATTTATTGCTCATTTGTTTCATGGATGATATTGAGCCATCATCTTGACCTGTCGTGATTGTCTTGTTGAGCAGTTTGTTTCAAATTCAAACTATTGGCTATTAGTATGTGAATCTCTTTAGAGACATAAGAAATCAAGATTATAAATGCTTGCTTAAGTTCTGGAGGTTGAATAGATTGATGCTTGAAGTCGACGAGTTGCCACGTTTTATGCGACAACACTTAGACGAGATAGGCAAGATGTTGGTAATGAGAGGATGCTATGGTCGTGTCCCAAAAGTGATGCTTCATGCTGCATAGGATAGGATAAGATAGACTATGAAACTTCATTCTTTAAGAGAAAATGAAGAAGTTGGATGATTTTGCGGAATAAAAAGTAATGAGATAATAGGAAGGAGTGAGGCTTAAGATTAAAAAGATGACACTACAAGAGTTGATGGATGATGAGCATGAGAAAGGATCAGAGAAGCTTGATGAAAAAGAGTATGTGTGATAAATATAGGAAAGAAGGATAGAATATGTTAGAAGAACATGACTTGCTAGATGTGACATTAAGGCAATTTCTGTTAGGACGGTTGTGTAGTGTCCTTTAAAATAAAACAGTAGCCAAGACCTTAGGTGAGTCTTGGTCAAAAGGCCCGTTTTTTCATGGGCCCTTAAAATTGTACTCATGTTACCTGTCCTTAAGATGTAGGACTATTAAGACCGCACCTTATGAAGGTGATACGTAGCTCTGCTTCTGACGTTATGATGTATTCAAGCGTAAACGACAAGGTTTCAGCAATTTTGTTACACCTCAAGGAGGGCTTGCAGGGTTGATCGTGGCTAAGTTAGGGTGTAAGAAAGAAAGGAAAAGAAGCTCAAAATACCTAATTAACCAAACATGCTACAACTTGTCTATAACCAGAGCAACTCTATTATTTAAAATTTTACTTGTTGACAACTTTTCATGCATTTCCATTTGTTTGAATTGAAAATCAGAGCTGCTTTAACATTATATATTTGCTTGATGGAGTTGCTTTTTGATTTATGTCCTCATAGCATTCCCATCCCCAGGCTAAGTTTGATGTAGGTTGAAAGAAACAAGCTATGTGTTTAGGCGCAAACGGGCTACCAAGAAAGTGGGTCATAATATAGGTTATTCAAGA
>PYUH01000200.1:687398-730409 GCA_016808085.1 Suaeda aralocaspica
GTCCTACATCTAAGGAGTGTGCTCCAACACTTTGCGGTATAATAACCGTTAGATATGAAGTTTCTCCCATCTAAGTACCATGGGCGGCTTAGAAATTGATGTAGTTGGGATAAGGTTCTATCTTGCTCGGTTTCTTAGAGACCATGGTCCCCACCAAGTCAATAGTTCCTCCCCGAAATGTAAAAGTATCACGGTAATCCTAAGGCATGTTTCAAACACATGGAGGCCAAGTGTATGTTACATGTATGCAATATGACTAAAAAAATGCAAATGTTCTAAATATAATAAGTGTATAATTTGAGAGAAATTTTTCAAGTCTCACCCTCTTTTAGTCCCCAGTGGAGTCGCCACTGTAGGGGCCCCGGATTTTAGGGTCCCAAATTTTTTTGGTCACCTTTCCCAAACCGTCCATAGGTCAAGTTAGACCTAAAAAATTGGCTTAAGGAAAGGTGAAATGGAATTTTTTAGAAGTATTTTGCAAAAAAACAGGAGCGCAGAAATTTCAGTCGTGCTAGCGTGGTAGCGTGACAGAGTTTGTCACGCTGACTGTGCAGCGCTACAAAGTTTGTCACGTTGCAGGTGTAGCGCGGCAAGCTTTGTGACGCTGCGACGTTAGCGTGACAAAGTTAGTCGCGCTACGCTATTTTGGTGTTTTTTTTGTTTTTTTAATTATCTTTTTTCGAGTGAGATAATAATATACGAATACGGACGATGCTAGTAAGGAGTCGCCAATGAGTTTTAGGAATCAAACTCATAAACCGTGTATTTAGACTAGATACGAATCGGACTCGAATAAGGGACGTTTGTCTAAATTGCACGGAAATCCTCTCCGATCCCATGGGGATGACTTCAAGTTATGGTCGAGCGAACCAAAGATTGGATTCGGGGGCGAAGGAACTAACATGATGGAATGCGTGCGGTTAGCCCATAGGCAGCCATGACTAGTTTCCTCTTAACCATACAGAAATTATATTTAGAATCACACAATATTATCAATTTACAAGATTAACATAAAAAGCATTAAATTATTAGTGATTACACAAAAAACTAATTAATTTAACTCAAACCATTATTAAAATTGATTTAGGGAGCCTAACATGATTAGATTTTTCCGAAAGAATTATCTTGGTTAAGCGTTGCAATCAATCAATTTAAGTCCTTTAACAATAATAAGGTGATAAAGCAATAAATAAATAGTGAAACGACAACTTAAAAGTCCATAACATGATTTATAGGCTCTCAGGAAACGTACCACTTCTCCTTTGAAGATTGTCTTCGTCGAGTATTAATTTGGGCAGAGTTTCGAATTATTGTTTCGATATTATTAAAATTTGTAGCCACTTTTTAGTAAAATAAATAGTAAATAAATAATAAATAATTATTATAAAGAAAATAAGGTTGTTAAAAGCAATAATCGGATTAATTAAGTATGAGGAAGAGAGTGAGTAAAAAAAGGTTTTTTGAGAAATGAAGGAAATGAAGGTTTTTATAACAGCGTAGAAATCCTAATTGCGCTGGGCTGCTAGCGCGGTACGCCGAATCGCGCTGGCTTAGTAGCGCAGGAAACCCTACAACGCTACTAGGGTAGCGCTGCTAACTTAGTCACGCTGAGCTGTCAGCGTAACTAAATTAAGCGCGCTACATTTTTTTTTGAAAGATCTTTTTATTATAATTTTATTTTATTTATTTATTTAAAATAATAAAAGAGGCATTTGGATCAAAGATCCGTTAAATAAGAATGGAAATTTTATAATATCAAAGATTTATTTTTATGCCCAAGTATACTCGATTATCCAATCTTCTAGAGAAATGAGTTTTTTAATCATCATAGAGTCCTGCTGCGGGACAGGGGGACTAAATTAGGTGTCTACAATTAGCTCCCACTTTGATTGAATCTGAGTAAGACGACAATCAAAGTATGCTCGAATCGTTTTTCGAGGCTTTCATATCCAGAGCCATGAGCTCCTCATTAACCAATGGGCGTAGCAAATTTTAGAGAGCAAAGGCTCTCGAAACTGAAATCGAAAATAGATTTTAATAAATTTGCTTATTTATCAAAACATTTAGCAAATAAATTAGTATTAGTATTTTGAATAAGTTTTCTTTTGACTGGAAATAAGGTAATAAATTCGCTCATTATTACTATTTTAACTAAATTCGCTTATTTACTGAAATTATTGAAAAAATGTAATAAATTCGCTTATTTATTACTATTTTGAGTAAATTCGCTTATTTACTGACATTATTGAAAAAATGTAATAAATTCGTTTATTTATTACTATTTTGAGTAAATTCGCTTATTTACTGAAATTATTGAAAAAATGTAATAAATTCGCTTATTTATTACTATTTTGAGTAAATTCGCTTATTTATTACTATTAGAAATGAAATAAAAAGATAATTTGATGGAGAACAGTTTCAGTGTAAAGAGAAGAGGAGAAAAAAGAGAGAGAAAGTAGGTTTAGGAAAATAAGAGAATCGGTTTTGGAAGTGTGAGAATGGGTAGAAAAAAATCAAGAAAGTCAAGAGGATCGTTTTAGAGGAGAAAAAAGGGTATTTATAAGAAAAATGTGTAGCGTGACAGGTTTTATCACGCTGGCCAGGTAGCATTACAAGTTTAATAACACTGACCAGTCAGCGTGACACAAGCTGTCACGCTGCGCAGCTAGCGCTGTTTTACTTGTCACGCAGCTGCGTCAGCGCGACTTGCTGAGTCGCGCTACGCTAAAACTCGTTTTTTTTAATCAAATATTGAGTTTATATAAAATTAAGTCCAATAATCTAGAGAAGTGGGTTTTATTGTTCATCATGGAGTCTTACCACGGGACCGAGGACTAAATTAGATGTCTACAGTTGTACTTAGAGAAAGGGAAGGTTGGTCAAGCCACCAAAAGAGAAAGAGAATGAGAAAGAGAAGAACAAGTTCAGGGGGTACAAGTATTGAGTGGTACTTAGAGAAGTCCATACTAACTAGGATTGTAACAGAGTTGTTTGCCCTAGTTAGTAAAAAGAGAATTCACTGAAAATCCCTAGTGGTCGAGGTATTTTAATTCCTATTGGGCCTAGGAAAGGTTTCCACGCTAAAATCGCGTGTTCTCTACTTGTCTCTCACTCCATCTATACTTGTCTCTGTTTTACTTGTCTCTAGTTTAAATTTTATTTTTGCCACTCAAAATTCGCAAGAATTGCCTAAAATACATAACTAATTTCCTAGTACACCCTTACTCCCTTCACTAGTACAAAAATCCACATTTGTTGCGTCACATTTGCTACGGTTCTTTGAGATTTTTAAAGAACCGTAGCAAATAGTATATATATATATTTTTTTAATAATAATAGTTACTTGCTGTGGTTTTCTTATGTTATTTACTACGGTTGGACCGCAGCAAATAATCCAACCCCAAAACCGGCTAAAATAACCCTTAGCCCAAGCCCATAATATTAGCACCTATATAAAGCTTCTCCCTCATTTTTCCACCTTCCGTTCTTTCTGATCTTTCTCCCTCTTAATCTCTCTAACCCTAACTCCCTCTCTCATTCTCGCATCTTTCACTCTTGNCCTCTCATTCTCGCATCTTTCCCTCTCATTCTCATTCTCGCCTCTTTCTTCTCTCATTCTCGCCTCTTTCCTCTCTCATTCTCATTCTCTTCTCTTTCTCATTCTCACATAAGAGGTAAAATTTCTCTTTTTTGGGTTTTTTTTTGCGGTTTTAAATTAGTTGTTTTTTATGATTTACGTTTTTTTTTTTCTGATTTTGTTTGAAGATCGAAGATCTAATTTCGAAGGTCAAGAGAATCAGGCGATAAATTGTTGGTGATTTCGACATGATGGTTGGTTTTTAAGGTTTTATTTGACTTTTTATTGTTTCAATTTATTTGTTTTATGTTTTTTTTTCGTGATTGTTGTTTGTTCTTCTTAGAATGTTATTGGGTTTTCTGATATTTTTTGTTGATTCGACTTTTTTTGTTTTTTTTTTTTCGATTTAGGGTTTTTGTTATTGTGTTTTCCGACTTTTGTTATTGGGTTTTCGACTTGGGTTTTTGGATCTCTGTTGGGGGGTTTTTTAGAATGGTATTGTGTTGGGGTTTTTCGAAATGGTTCTGTGTTGGTGGTTTTGACGTAGTGTGAGTGTGTCAGTGAGTGTGTAAGACTGAGTGAGGGTGAGAGTGTGAGTGTGTGGGTAAGACTGTGAATGAGTGATTTAGAGTGTCAGAGTGTGAGTGAGTCAGTCTCTCTGTGAGCTGTGAGAGTGAAATATCTCAATGTTCAATAGTTCGGATGCTCTGCTTAATGTATTGCAAGCATTTATACATGTATAATGTAGGCTTGTAGGAGCACATCCGACTCGCCTATATGAATATGATCTGCTGAGAAGTAAAGTGAGAGAGGATGCATTTTGTCGTCCATTATTTATAATACTACATTAATTATTTTATGTAAATTGTTGTGTTATTGCTAAATTTTTGTTGTTTGTTGCTGGAATGAAATTACTGAACTTATTCTGCCATTATGCGCAAATTGGTGACACACTGTGGATGTAAAACATTTATTTGTTGTAAATTATCTCTTATAAATTGGTTTAATTGATTATGTCTCAAGGAAACTTAACTGTCGGAAATGAAGCATTAAAGCGACTCTATAATAGATGTCATTAGGGAGGAAATATTCAAGTTATGTTTGCTGAAGATAAGGGTTGTATCCTGGTTGAATTTTTTAAAGGGGGTTTCCTGGTTTAATTGAGTGTTTGAGTGACTGAGTGTAAGTGAGTGTGTGAGTCACGAGTGAGGGAGATTGTGTGTGTAACTGAGTGTGTGAGTAACTGTTTGATAGTGAGTGTAAGTTTTCATCAAGTCATTACAAGTTTTCACAAGAAATAATTCCTTTGACAAGTGATAGTTATTTGGCTTGTGTTCAAATTTTAGAACTAATTTTATAATAAATTAGTGAATGAATGCAATTTGACAAGTGACTGAATTGAGTTTGATTCATTTAGAGAAATGAAAGAATGAATGAATGGATGCTTGAATCTGTGTACGATTGATTAGTGGCTGAATGAAACAATGGAAGTAAGAATGGCTAGATATAAGAGTAAATGAATGCAATTATGAATAAATAAACTATATAAGAGTATGACTGAAGTAAATGAATAAATGAATGCAAGTAATTTCACTCTAAATTTTGGTTCAATTATAGGAAAAAATATTTTGTGGTCTTGTTTTCGTGGTCTTGTTTCTATGATTTGAATAACATAACCAATTGGTTCTATTTTCGTGGTCTTGTTTCTCTGACTCCCCCTTTCTTAACTTGCTTGTTGCAATTTCTCAACAATTCCTTATCTTGTTAAGTCTTAACTCCCTTTGAATTCCGAATTGAAGATTATTTAGCTGCTTACTAATATTAGTAGAATATGGGGTTTCAATCCATTGAACAATTGCTCAATTTAGCTGACATAAAGATGGATTTTTTTATTTGAATGTGGTGGTTTAAAACCCTTAAGTTGTTTCAGGATTATATGTCTATTGATTGCTGTGAATGTAACTACACTTAGATTACACTTTTTGCCCAATTTATGCACTTTGTACCGAATTATTACTTTATGTAATTTTTGGTTTGATTATAGGTGGTATTGTTGTGTGTGTTTCTTGCGGCGGTATTAGGAAGGTTTATAGTTCATAGAATTAATATTGTGGCTTATCGAATTCGATTTTTCTGATAGTTTTAGTTTTCTTGAAAGCACGAAATGCGAATTGGTAAGAACTAGGGTTTGAAAGAGAAGTGATTAATTGACGTTTCGTTGGTATGAGAAATGCTTGATTAGAAGGGTATGCTGACCTGGTTCAAAAACTTTTGTTCGCTTCGATTTGTTTTTGTCTAAAAGTTCATGATGTAATAGCTAATGAGTACAAGTTATTGACATTAATTACAGTGATGCTTATGTAGATGTGTGTGTGTGTGCATAAGGCTCTAACCTAGGCGTTTCATGATGAACTTGCTTAAGTTACTTCTATAGCTTTAACAATTATAATTTAATTTGGAATGCAGGTGGGTGTGTTGTAATGTATTTTGTACGCCATTAATTCACTGATGAGGACCAGCTTATAGTGTTGTTGCTGCTAATCACATTGGTGTACACTGAAACAGCAGCGCATATTGACAATTGCTGGAGTCAATGTTGCTATTTGCGTCGCTCCTGTAGTCGCTTTACTCAATGTGGTTGCTATATTTGTGTGCCCTACTTGGATTGATGTTGCTGTTTGTGAAATCCTGAGGAAGGTTTGTTTTGTATATTTCCTCAAATTTTTTCTCCATGTGTAGCAACTTAATATGAATGTGATACACTGATACTAATGAGTAATTGTAATTTTCGTTCTGCAGGTTGTGATGTATGTTGTAACTAGGCCAGGAAGGGAACTACTGTTTATTGTTGTTTCACGAGAGGAGAAATACAAAGCTAAGGTATACTTCATCCGTGAAAATTGAAACCTTTTAAATGTGCCTTTTCAACGTATGTTGAAAACTATGTTATTAAGATTTCGATGATATACTTTTTAGTATGGCTCTGATTTCCTGAGCCGCTCGCAATTCATTTGAGGCCCAATACCTTTAGCTCCTCCCATTTATCTTCTTGTTTAAAATTATATTTCGTAAGCCTTTTCCAGTTCAATATATATATTCAAAAGCTGGCATAGAATCTACAATGTTGTTAGACAGCCTGACCTATTAATCTTCCTGTTGATGACTTTTTCTTGTTCTTATATTGATTTAGGTCTGTATAGATGTAATTGTGCAAAGGGTTGGAGATGCTATAGCAGCGGGGATGCTTAAATTGTTTTATTTTATACAGGCTACATGGTGTCTGCAACGAGAATCCATTGGCTCCATTGATACGTTCTTTGGGTTAAGTTTAATTTCAAATGTATTTTGTATTTTTTGTGATAGAAGTGTAATTCAATTGAAAATAATTGATTCTATGTATGTATAACATTTCAGCTTCCAATTTTGCTTTAAAATGCAAAAAAAAAAAAAATTATTTTTTGGGTGCTTATTTGCTGCGGTTTTGTGAAAGAACCGCAACAAATAGTAGACTTTCCCTCCAATTTTTGATGCTTTATTTGCTGCGCTTCAACAAACAACCGCAGCAAATAATAAGTATTTGGTGCGGTTTGACCGCAGCAAATAATAATTCACTTTATTGCTGCTATGGGGTTTGCTGCGGTCAAAAACCGCAGCAAATACTTGGGTTTTGACCGCAGCAAAACTTGATTTTTGTACTAGTGCTTCTTCAACCTCATCTACTGATTTCCCCAATCCCCATGTTTTCTTTCTCTGTAATTCTTCTCAACTACGAATTCCACCACCACCACCACTTCCACTTCCACTTCTACGACCCACCTCCATCCCTCACACCACCACTCCCACCATCACCCATCATATCACCACTACCACATACAACCGGAAGCGCTGGCACTACTTACTCGACGGAAACCCACACAAGGCTGCCACCACCATCCTCACACTACCATCCCTCACATGGTTACACTCAAGCTATGCCATCACTACATCATCCCCCACACATGAATAACGCCACGACCACCTCTTCAGAAAATGCCCTTGGTAAACGCACCAAGACTTAGATCTAGAAATCCATCGTCACCTCCAACAAACCCCACTACCTAGACTCCATCACCCACCACTTCGTAATATGCTAATACCAAGGAAATGTCAATTTGATTTTCCATCATTACCTTTTATTGGCGTATTTTCAAACCGTCGTACGTGTGGTTGTAGTGTAAAATTCACAAGCAAATTTTTTAATTTTGTTTGTTTTATTTATAATTACGTAGTTTTTGTAATACTATGCTAATGAATTGTTAATTTATGCCAATTATTTATGATGATGCTTAATTGCATGTTAACTATTTGGTGGTCTGTGGGGGTATGAGTAGTGGTGGTCAATGAGTTGGGCAGTGGTGGAAGCAATGGGGTGGTTGTAGTTTTTCTTAATAAAAATTTGTTAATGTCAATTATAATAATTATGTTGTTGGCATAGACTGTGCTGGCAGTACTAGAATGAGACGTGGTGGTGGAGTGGGATATGGTGGCAGTGGTGACGTAGGACAAGGTGGCTACGAATATCAATGAGCCGATACACACGTTGTAACACCCTGAAATTTTCTAACTTTCTCCTTGCTATTTCCGAAAATATTATATAAATATGATAGATAAAATAATAAAAAATACTTCCTACTAACTAGGAAAATCAAAGTATTGCCGCCACCGTGATAATGGCTAAGGCTTTTATCAAAGTACTACAACGGAAGTTTTTAATTTCAAACCTTTTACATAACCGGCAAAGGGGAGAAGGTTTAGGGTTTCGAGTTTTTGAGTTTATTTTAACATCTCTCTCTCTCTCTCTCTCTCTCTCTCTCTCTCTCTTGAACGTAATGACAAATCCTAATATAAATTTTGAAAATTCTGGTTTAATGGGGTATTTATAGGCCTAAATTAGATTTTGGTGAAATTACAAAAATACCCCTAATGTTTGAAATTACTTTTTGTGCCGTCATTTTAAAAAAATTAAAGAAACTTTGAAAATCTAAATTTAGAAACTTCTTAATTAAAATATTTTATAAAATTTAAAGTAACATAAAAATAACATATAAACTTTATAAAACATAAAAAAAAATAAAGTTGCAATTAATTAAATTTTCTTTTGCTAATTTATTTATTTAACTTAATTTTTAATTAAAATTCTAAAAACACTCATATAAATTATGAAATTAAATTCTTAAAATACATGAAAATATGGGGTATTACAGTGTTTCCCCCTTAAAAGAAGTTTCATCCCGAAACTTTGTATAACTTATTGTATGGAACTTGAATCGAGATTGCATTTAATTTCTTTTTGAAACTCTTTATTTTTATCCTTAGTTGTTGTAGACTTTAGACACTTACTTACACATTTCCTTGACAACTTTAGATAACAAACATTAAACTTTCATTAAACTTTGCTAAAAGACGCAAAAACTCGCATAATTTAAAGGAAAAACATGCGGAATTCTATCGCACTCTGCGCCCCTTATGAATCGAGTTACGTCCCCGTAACTCTGCTAGCCTGAAATAAATCTGGATACTTTTCCCTCAACATATCCTCTGCTTCCACTATTTCGTATTCGGTTTCTTTGTTAGACCACAACACTTTCACTATCTTGACACCTTTTCTACGAGTATCATGAACCTTACTATCAATTATTTTGATTGGCTTCTCTTCATAAGTTAATCTATTGTTTCAGGCTGCAACACATGTGACTTATCTGGCACATACTTTCTTAATTGAGACACATGAAAAACATTATGAACTTTGCTCAACTCCACTGGTAAAGCCAGTTTATATGCAACATTTCCAATCCTTTGCAAGATCTCATAAGCTCCGATGTATTTTGGGCTGAACTTTCCCTTTTTCCCAAACCTCATCACACCTTTCATTGGTGATACCTTTAGTAACACCTTGTCACCACTTCAAACACAACACCTTGACGCTTTTGGTCCGCATAGGACTTCTGCCTATCCTACGTAGCTTAAATCTTTGCTTCTATCACTCTTACCTTATTGGTAGTTTCCTCAATCAAATGAGGTCCTAGGATAAATGTCTCACTTATGTCTCTCCAACATAAAGGACATCTATACTTTCTTCCATACAGAGGCACAAAAGGCGCCATACTAATGCTTGCATATATGGTAGCTGTTGTTGTACGAGAATTCGATCAAATCCAAACAATCCTCTCAATTCTCTTGGAAATCCATTATACAAGCTCTCAGGATGTCCTCTAACGTCTATATGGCCCTCTCTGTTTGAAAATCGGTTGCTAGATGGAAAGCCTTACTCATTTTCAACGTTGTACCGAAGTTCTGTTGGAGACTTTTCTGGAATTTCAAAAGGAACCGAGAATCCCTATCTGATATGATATCCTTTGGAACTCCATGTAACCTCACAATATGCTTTATTTAAGACTTTGCAAATTGTTCCATCTTCCAAGTCTCCATCATCGGTATAAACACCGCTGATTTAGTAAGCATATCCACCACAACCCATATGGTATCATTCTGATTCTTTGAGTTTGGTAATAAGGTTACAAAATCCATTGATATGCAATCTCACTTCCACCTTGGGATTTCAAGTGGTTGAACCTCTCCTTGTGGCCTTTTATGCTCAAATTTCACCTTTTAACAAGTAAGACACTTACTCACGAATTCGGCTACTTCCCTCTTCATTTTAGGCCACGAATACACCTTTTTCAAATCCTTATACAATTTATCACCTCTGGGGTGAACTGAGTATGGTGTATTATGACCTTTCTCCATAATCTTCCTTTCCAATTCTTCGCATTTCTACGGTAAACATCACCTTCCTTTATACCTCAAACTTCTATCTTCACGGATTTTGAAGTCCATAGCCTTTCCAGCCTTCAATTTCTCCTTTATTCTATCTAATTTCACATCTCCATCCTAGTTCTCCTTGATCTCCTCAAACATTTGTGGTCGGATAATAAGATTACAAAGTATTCCTTCCAACGATTTGTCTTTCACTATCTCCAAATTAATCATCTCCATGTCCGATCCCTACACAGTTCGTTAGCGACCGCTAGAGAATTCTCTTTATGCTTCGTTTTACGACTTAGAGCATCTGCTACTACATTAGCCTTCCCTTCATGGTATTTGATATCTAAATTATAATCCTTGATCGATTCGAGCCATCTCCTTTGCCGCATGTTCAAATCCTTTTGAGTGAAAAATTACTTCAAACTCTTGTGATCCGTGTAGATTCTACATTTCACCCCAAACTAGTAGTGTCTCCATATCTTTAAGGCAAACACGATTGCTGCTAGTTCAAGATCGTGGGTGGGATAGTTTGCTTTGTATGGCTTTAACTATCTTGAAGCATACGCGATCACCTTTGTATTTTTCATTAAAGCACATTCCAAACCATTCTTAGAAGCATCACTATACACGTCATAAGAACCACTCCCATCTGGTAATGTCAGCACTAGAGCCGTAGTCAACCTCTCCTTTAGTGTCTGAAATGCCTCCTTGCATTTATCATTCCAAACAAACTTACAGTCCTTCTTCATTAACGACGTCATCGGCTTAGCGATCCTCGAAAATTCCTTCACGAACCTCCTGTAATATCCGCTAAACCTAAGAAACTTTGCACATCTATCTGAAACATTCTTAGGTGTAGGCCACTCTTTCACTGCTTCGATCTTGGCTGGATCTACCTCAACTCCTTCTTTTGACACAAAATTTTCCAAATATGCGACTTTCTCCAGCTAAAATTCACACTTCAAGAATTTAGCATACAACTTATTCTCCCTTAGATTCATCAAAATCGTCCTTAAATGTTCCATATGCTCTTCCTTGCTCTTAGAGTACACCAAAATGTCATCAATAAACACTACCACAAACTTATTCAAAAAAACCGTTGAAAGATCCTATTCATTAAGACTATGAAAATTTCTGGCGCATTCGTCAACCCAAAAGGCATAACAGTGAACTCATAGTGTCCATACCTTATACGAAAAATCGTCTTTATTATGTCCTCTTTAGCAATCCTCAATTGATGGTATCTTAACCTTAAATCGATCTTTGAAAACACAGTACACTAGTACAAAAAAACACATTTGCTGCGCATCATTTGCTGCGGTTATTTATGATGCACAGCAAATGAGTTAGATTTTTTTTTAATAATAAATCAAAATTATTTATGTTATTTGCTGCGGTTATAATTTTATTAGACCCGCAGCAAATGAAAAAAATCAGGCCCTACTTAAAACAACCCAAGCCCAACACCCTCCCCATATATAAGTCTCCCTCAATTGAAACCCTAACCTAAAATCACTTCTACACAGTTCTTTCTCACTCTATTTCACTCTCACTCTACTCGCGCGACTCTCTCTTTCTACTCTACTCAACTTTCAGATCTGTCTTTCTCTCTCAATCTCGTTCTAAAATCATCTCACACTCTCACACTATCACTCTCGTCCCTCCCATTTCACACTAAAATAAATAAGGTACTGGTTTTTTGGGTCGATTTCTGGGCGTGTTTAAGATGAATATTGGGCGATTTTTGGGTCAATTTTTGGGCGAGTTTGACACGAGTTTCATGTAGATCGAGGTAATTTCTCTTATTTTCTTCCTTATTTTCGATTTTTTTTTCATTCTTGTAATTGCATTATCGATTTTTTTCCATTCTTGTTATTTCTCTTATTTTCTTCGTTATTTTCGATTTTCGACACAAGTTCCATGTAGATCGAGGTAATTTCTCTAATTTTCTTCGTTATTTTCAATTTTTTACACGAGTTCCATGTAGATAGATTTTTTTGGGTTTCAAGGCTTCGAATTTGAGGGCTTGGATTTTTTTTCAAGTTAGTTTTTTTGTTTAATTTATCCTTTGATTCTAATTTTTGTTTTTGTTGTTTTTATTTGATTCTATTATGTTTTTGTTGTTTCGATTTGATTGTGGAATGTGGTTTGGATTTGGTTTTAACTCTATTTCGATTTGATTGTGATTGTGGTTTTAAATCTGGTGTTTAGTTGTCTGCTGTTGGTGTTTGTGCTTTGCTTCCGTGTTTCTGGTTTGATTCTTAGGTGGAGCATGGTTTGTGTTTGTTTCTGTGTTTGGTGTATTGAATCAGTATATATTACTTTGCTTAATTTGACCTACATAAGTAAGTAAAGAAAGATATCTAGCATTGTACAAATAACAAATAAAACAATCGATTTACTGTGAAGATGAATAATTTACTATTGAATTGACTAACAATGCTTTTGATGTTGCTTCTTCTATTCCTTCTCAAAACAACAAGATGAAGATGGATAATAGTAGTAGTAACAATATTAATAATCCTGATTTATGATGAATAGATTAACAATGCTGTTAAGAACTATTGATTAACAATGCTTTCGATGTATGCAATGTTGTTTACTAAGATTCTTTGCATATTCAAAGTGATGCTGTAATTTGGTACTTTGTATTGTTAAGTAGAGAATTATATGTTGTTAAAATAATAGTTTTGTACTTTGGATTAGAAAGAAAGTTAGAGTTATTTAGTACAACTTTGTTAAGAACTCATGATACTATGTAAACTATTAATCTATTATAGTATACAGTAGTAAAGAGCTTTAGTTAATATTTAGTCAAAGTACATCCTTTTACAAGTTGAGATAGAGCTTATGATTGATGTTTATTGATTTGCATAAGTAGTAAAGGTTTAAAGAGGTGAATTTACGCGTGAGGGCAAATATCAAACACGTTCTGTCTGAAGATGATTTCTTTACTATAGAATGCAGGTTGAGGTTAGTAAATCCACTGAAGGAGTCAATGACAAGGCAATGTGTCCTAATGGCTTGCCTGAATGCTTGATATGATACGATATGATTTTTAGTATACTCTTGTTTCTCTTGGTTGTCTCTGATGTTGTGTATGCCTTATTTTATTCAACAATGTTTTGCTTTGAAATTTGTTATCCCAGCTTGTCAGAAGGAAGCAGCTTTGGGTTCCATAATAGAGGTTGTTCCGCCTGTGAAGCAGCCACGATCTCTCAGTCAATCTGTGTCAGTGAGAGAGTGACTGAGTGAGTTGAGTAAGCGTGAGAGAGTGAGTGACAGATAATAGTCTCTGTGAGACAGAGAGAGAGAGAACAATTGCATCTCTTATGGTGATGCAATTGTTGAATGATGATCGAGTCCCTTATAGTCCGACAATTGCTTGATAGAAAATGAGTCCTTTCAAGACACTATTATTTCCAAATGATGAAGGGAATCAAGTGATGACCATGTCAACATCATTGAGGTTTGAGTTGCTCCAGGCTTAAAAACCTGTTGAAGTAGCCTAACTCGAATGGTGGGTGATCTAACCACTTCCCTGATGGAGATATTATGTCAGCAAAACATAAATATATATAGTCTATTGTTGTGTTGTTGTGGCTGCGGTTGTGTTCTTGTGGCTATTGCTGTGATGTTGGTTGAATGATGAATATATTAATGCTTGTGAATGAATTTGCTTGTTTATGTATGAGTTATGAATGAGAACACTATATAAAATAAATGATTGAATGAGACTACTATATAAATAATGATTGAACAAAAGAATGGTTGAATGAGTAATGGATGGCTGGAATGAGATATTTAGATGAGGATTGAGCTTATGATTGATTTATGAATGAATGAATGGGTTATTTAGAATGTAAGCTTGAATGAATGAATAAGAATAGGAATGGTTGAATGAATGTATAGATATGGTTGAATAGAAGTGTATTTTTTTGTGATAGAAGTGTAATTCAATTGAAAATAATTGATTCTATGTATGTATAACATTTCAGCTTCTAATTTTGCTTTAAAATGCAAAAAAAAAAAAAAGAAATTAGTTTTTTGGTTGCTTATTTGCTGCGGTTATTCACAAAACCGCAGCAAATAAGTGTTTTTTTTGGTGGGAAACTGCACTATTTGCTGCGGTTTTACAAAGAACCGCAGCAAATAATCCTGTTTCCCTCCATTTTCTGGTGTGTTATTTGCTGCGGTTACCTGAATAACCGCAGCAAATAAAACTTCATCATTTGCTGCTGCTATAAGTGCTGCGGTTCAAAACCGTAGCAAATACCCGGGAAAAAACCGCAGCAAAATGCATTTTTTGTACTAGTGGTAGCTCCATTCAACTGATCAAACAAGTCATCAATTTTTGGTAAAGGATACTTGTTCTTGATCTTCGCCTTATTCAACTCCCTATAGTCAATACACAATCTCATGCTCCTGTCTTTCTTCTTCACAAACAGCACTAGTGCTCCCCAAGGCGAAGCACTAGGCCTAAGGTAACTTTTTTCCAAGAAATCCTGTAACTACTCCTTCAACTCACTCAATTCTGCAGATGCCATCCTATATGGTGCTTTGGAAATAGGCGCCGCTCCTGACACTAAGTCTATGGTGAAGTCGATTTCTCACTTCGGTGGCATTCCTGAAATCTCTTCCGGAAACACATCTAGAAAATCCCTCACTACTTCAACATCCTCTGGCTTAGAAGACCCGACATGATCTACATCCCTCACACTACAAAAGTAAATTAGGAAACCTCTATTCACGTATCTAGAAAACCTCATCTTTGACACGATTTTGTTGTGTTTTTGCCTTCCTACCTTCCAATAGCTCACCTTCTTACCCCTTTTAACTAAAGAGATTTTCTGCGGCTTACACAAAATCTCAGCCTTGTTTTCACTCAACCAATCCATCCCTAGGATAACTTCTCAGTCACCCAACTCAAACTTGATTAGGTTAGCCTTAAACTCCACTCCCTATATCTCAATCGGAACATCAAATATCGTTTTGAACATCGTACCTCTTGTCCTAATGGTAACACTATCGACATATCTATTGTATCTACCTTTCCCAAAACAGGCATTAACTTTTCAAAAATCTTAGTGGATACAAAAGAATATGTTGCACTAGAATTGAACAAAACCTTAACAGGAAGAGAGTGAATAGAGAAAGTACCAGTAATCACATCCTTACTAGCATTCACTTCACTTCGTGCCATCGCATTAAGCCTTCTAGCATTCAAGGTCTTAGCCTAGACTCCTCCATTGCCACTTCCATTTCTATTCCCGGCTTGTTGCATTATCTTCCTCCAATATTTCCTTGGAAACCCTTCTGCTGACCTCCTGTTGAATTTCCCTTGAATTGTGACCCTTGTCCCTCCTTTCCCTTACCCTTGAAGAAGCACTCATACTCACGATGTCCAAGCTTGTTACACAAACGACAGGTCACTAGGTTTCCAGCACATTCCTTGCCTGGATGATTGTGAGGAAACTACTTATAGAAGTACACTCAAACTCCTTGATTAGCCGTGTGCACTCTATTCCCATTACCATTTGCATGCTTTCCAAAGTCGCCTTTATTCCCCTGAGAATTATTGTTGAAACGAGACTTCTTAAATCCACCATGATTCCCTTGTTGGTTAAAGTTTCCCCTACCATCCTTTCTTTTCTCCCTCGTCTCACCTTCTTTCAGCATCTCCTTCTTCTTTTAGTCTAAGGCATACAAGTGTGCGGCTCTACCATATAACTCACCCAACGACTCAAAACTTGCCCGGCCAACTTAGACAACTCTATAAACTTCGAGTAGTTCTCAGTAACTGACATACTCCCCATCTTGAGCTCCAATAACTCACCAGTGTTTTGCTTTTGAAGGAACACATGGTATAACTTGTTGCGAATCTGCTCCTGAAACACAGTCCAATTGAATCCTGGAAATGCCCTAATCACAGCTTTATTCTGTAAACACCAATGATTCGCTTCTCCCCTCAGGTAGTAAACTGCATAGTTTACCTTGGATTCTTCTGGACACTCAACCGCACCAAACTTCTTGTTGAACTCTCTCAACCATCCCTCTAAAACAGTTGGATTGGGTTCTCCTTGGTATGTTATGTGCGGTTTTTATTGTGTTTTTCCCCCTTGTTTCGGGCCAATTTTATGCCTAATAGTTGTGATTCTGGCTTGATTTTAGCTCGTTTGGTATTCTTTGGCTAATTTGAAGTGTTTCACCAAGTTTGATTGATTTCCGGTGATTTTAGAGCTTTATGGTTTGATTTTATCATTTGCGGTTGTTATGCTCGTTTTGGTATGCTTTGTATTTTCAAGAGAAGAAACCGAGGTTGGAAGAAAGCTAGGAAGCTTGGACGGAACAAGAATGATATGTGCATGGGGATGTGTGCCAAAGAGTCATGGAAACAAGCCATGAAGAAGCTATGAAGAAATAAGAAGAAAAGAAGCAAAAGAACATTTATGGAGCTCCTATGCGCCCGCATAAAAATGTTATGCGCCCGCATTTTAATCAGAATCAGCCTTCAAAGAGTTCCTGGAGGGTTGATGCGGGCGCACAAAATTCTATGCGCCTGCATCAGCGGTTTTTCGTAAATTTTACTTCTTTTATTTTCTTCGTGCTGTGACATTGTCAACCCAATTTTTGGGGTATTAAGGGCACGACTTCCAAGACATTAGGACTTTATGCTTTTCATAACTTAGAATTACTCTCGTAGGGTGGAATTAAGCACTTTTTCTCTCTCAAAATTTAGATTAGGAATTAGGGTTTGTTCTTAACATTATTTAAATTCTTCTTCAATTCGGTAATTCCTTTTTCTTTTATTCTTTTTGCTTAGTTTAATTTATGCTCTTTAGTTTCATTAGTCTAATTAGTTTAGTTTATTTGTTGATGTTAATTAGTTTAATTGTTAATTATTTCATGAATTTAATTATGGATTCTATGATTATGATTGATTTGATTTCCATGTTCATCAGAGAGTAGTCAATTTTGTAGGGTTAGGGAAACCTTGAGTAATTAATGGACTGATTAATTTAGATTGTTTTGATATTGCAATTAATAGTCAAATTCCTATTATTGGCTTGTTTGTTTACAATTGAATTGTGCGCAGATTTAGTTGTAATTTTGGTAATTGTCGAATTTGATGCCGAGAGGTAAAAATACCACAATAAGACCACTGAATAATAGGCGGAATTAGTCTAGGCATGAGCGAGAGCCGCCAGATGAGGTTTGAGGGAGTCTATGTTCGAGAGAATTAGTGAGCCCTAATTTGATGATAACTGTGAGATTGAACGATCTTTGTTAGTGAATCCATTAGTTATTCTTGGTAACCCGAATGACCCTAGGCTTAATTTATTGGTTTTAATCTTCGTCATTTCCCGTAATTGATTAGTAGTTAATTAGTAGTCAATTAGTTAATCAACATTTCTCAATCAAGGCCCTTTACACGGTTTAAGCTTTTTAGAACTAATAGAGTTCAATTGCTTCCCTGAGGATTCGATCCCTACTTCCCTAGCTACATTAATTAGTGTTGTCCGGGTATTTTTGATAGGTGTGCGATAGCCTCATCAGTAGGCGGCTTGCATTGAGCAATTTTCTTGAAAAGTTCCCCAGCGAGGTTGCCCCCATTAACATTTCCTCTAGCTGCTAACTGTTGACCTATAGTAGCCAATTGTCTCACTACGCCATTTAGCTGATTGCTGTTACGTTTAGCCACCCTATTTTTTCTCTAGATGAAAACACCTTTTTATTAAATTACGTCTAACTCTAAGTTAGAACAATACAAAACTTATAATATAGCATGAAAGCACCTTTTCAATTCGTCCCTCAAAGGAAATTTCCATTCCCTTAGAGCGATTGATTCACTTAGTTTTGATTATTTACACAACCATTCAAATAAAATAAAGCACATAAATAATTAAATAAATTTCCCTTAGTTTTGCTCTACTTGAGACACAATTCTATAAAAACTAACGCATTTTATTCCTTTATTCTCATAGTAACTCCCAAACGCTTAGTTTTCTAAAAGCATCTCATGGCTTATTGCTAATTATTCTTAAAAGAAATAACAATACTAGACAGTATAAGTTTAAACTAAACTCGTATTCCTAACACATAATCTCAAACATTAACATTATCATGCTTGTCCCTAGTCATCACATATTTCACAGGCATGAAGTCAGGATCATCCTCAATGTCATCTTCAACATCATCCTTCCAATCTTCCTCAGTATCTTCATTCATGTCCTCTTTGAGATCAAGTTCATTTTTTCCCCTTCCTCAAAATCAGTCACTAAGTCCACAAACACTGGTATTACCGGAACTGGATCCTCAATCTCATAGCATCAACTATCCTTCCACACATAACTTGGAGAACCTGAAGCAGCTTCATTTTGATCATTTAGGACTGGTGTGGTGGGGACTCCTTGCCTGAATTTGACTTCAGAAACTCTTGCTCCTTCTTTCGAATATAGTCTTCTAAGTATCTCTAGTCACAACCCTATTGTCCATTTCGATCCCTAAACTTAGCATAATTTGGAAGTCCTCCAACGAAATGGAAATCATTGAACTTCGCCTTTATCTCCAAGTAAGGCAAACGGTCAGGCAAACAACTCATGATCAAGGTAGACACACGATCAGGTTGATCCCACTCCTGTTGATTCAGCACCGAACTCATGTATGAACAATAAAAACGAATCTTCCACACATATTGAGGTGGACTTTCATAGTCCCTTTTCTCCAAAGTTCCCAACAGAGTCTCCTTACTAGGAAAATGATGCAACTTCCTGCAACAACACTTAAAACTAAAGGGTCATTCTTCCGAACACAACAAAATCAAACTAAACAGCTCAGCAACAAAAGGGTTTGGTGGCTAACAATCAATTTCTTCTACGTATAACTATCCACGTAAACAACACTCTCAAACGTTAACTTAAATGCATGAAGGAAAGAAATAAAGTCTCTCCTACATGCCCCAACATTCTACCCTATCTCACCACAAGTTATGAAAGCAATAACACATTATAACATATCTTAACTACTTGCGTACCTGCACATGTAAGTAACTAATTTTTTTTTCAAAACTATCTATTTTTGGAAATTAATATTTTTAGAAATTTTCCATTTTTAGTAACCTTCTAAAATAAGATATTTCTTTTTCCCAAAATAAAACTTAGGGTACCCAAGATAATAATTTATTTTATTTCGAAAACTAAGCTCTGGTAACCACTTTGTAACATCCTAAATTCTCCTAACTTTCTCCTTGTTATTTCCGGAAATATAATATAAATATGATAGATAAAACAATAAAAATACTTTCTACCAACTAGGAAAAACCAAAGTATTATCGCCACTGTGATAATGGCTAAGGTTTGTTTATCAAAGTACTACAGTAAAAGTCTTTTATTTCAGAACCAAAATAAAACTTCGAAAGAACTTTCAAACCAAATTCAAATAAAACTTTATTACAACTCGGAACCGCATTAACGGCCCTTCAAAACCAAATAAACTTTTAAACTTCGAAAAATCTAAAAGTCAACAACAAATGTAAATAACATATCCACACAAGCAACGAAAACAACAAGCAAGCGCTCATCACTCAATCCCAGCATGATTGACTATGCCCACCTGTAAATGTAGCTTTCTCCTTATTCTAGACAACAACTTGCCATCGAAATGGGTCGTCGTAGGGCCAAGTTAAAGACAAAGATATGCATATAAAACACACACAATCAACAAAGCTGAGTATATAAATACTAGAGACTATGCAAAACGACATTGACAACAAAATAAAAGAATAGACAACATATAATTCTTACCATTATCACCAATACATACCTGTACATAGACTCAATAACATTAAAAATTATTTATTATATTTAAATTATTGGATTTCGCATCGAATGGGTTTTCTTTCCTCAACAATCGCCCTATCGGGCACCAACTTGGGCGCAATACCAAGAAGGTATTACCTATGTCACATAAAATGACGGAATTCCGGCGATTTTAAAAATACAAAAGAGTACAACGTCTTGTACTCCGAATAGAAACTACAGTAACTATACCCATAACTTCCCCCATTGTCCATACTCAAGGTATATACGTTCCAAGAGTTTTGGTGCGAATCCTCTTTCACTTTACGTGATTAACAGGTTTAACAATTGTTATGACTCACACAAAATAACATAAGAACATACATGAAAACAAGCAACACACCACATTAATTATCTTGGCTATAACGTGATTCTAAGATTAAGTTTGTGTGTCCTTTATTTATTAATCTTTCCGTTATCATACATTAACTGTGAGTGGCTAACTATTTGCTCATTTGCTTCTGTAAAACATGTGAATAAGTATTCACTAACTATCTTTCTTGTTGATCAAGTAATTAATCAACTAAACTACTTTTCCTTTCTTTAATTATTGACTACAAGTCAAAACCTTCAAAATGATTAACATTCCAACTACAATTATATAATGATAATACTATAAAAACGGAATGTCAAACTTAATAAACAAAGCATACTTTTCATACAATCATGTCCACATAACTTCTCATGCAAGTCATCTCAAGTCAATGAAGCATTTACTTTTACTTCTATAAAAGCTAACATTAATCCTATTAACATGATTGCCTTTACTACTTACGTATCTTATGTTATAACGGTAATCCGCCACAACTTCTAGAAATCGCTTAACTTGAATTCTCCTACATAAGAAAAAATCGAAACTAATTAAAAATCATGTTGACTAATTTTTACAGCAACTCTAAACCAACTTGTTACATTAGAAACTTGTCCAAAACCTTCCTTATATGTTCTCTATTCAATTCCATACTTTATTTTAATATTTTCTTTGCAAAACACTTGATTTTCGATAATTTTCAAAAAATGGCAGCTTTGAAAAGTTGCTTAAATACTCCTTAAAATATTTCTAAATATTATAATTTGACCTTAAAACAATAGATTCATGTCCTAAGATCATCATATGATGTTTTTGTGTGTCAACAAAAAGCATAACTCATAAATTTACAGATCATGGGTTACTATTTTTGTGTCTCTAAGATCGTGGGTTACTATTTTTATTATGTATGAACGAACACATGTTAATAAAAGTTTACAGATTTATGTTTTTATTTAAAACTCATAAAAGCTCTTTTAAAACTTTATATTTCATGCATAAAACACTTTTAGAACCTTAAACTATTCTCACAGTTATAATCAATGCATTAAAATATTTTTTTCATACGTAAAAACATGATCATATTATTTTTACTTCGAGTATTCATGCTTTAAAAATTTGACAACAATAATAAATTACTTTAAAACCTTTAAAAATCATTGTAAACTTCATGAAATCATCATAAACTAATACTGTAACAATTTATGATCATAATATGAAAGTTTAGAGTATTAAAAATCATAAAAACTAGTAATTACATGAATATTTCATACACCCTAATTCATAATTTTCATGAACAACTTATAAATTTCAAATCCTAAGTACATAATCATAACTTTATAACATGATTAGAACTATAAAACATAATTTTAAACATGATTTGAAGAAGATTAAGCAAGATTGGATTAAAAAGAAAAAAGAAAAAAGATTTTTTTTGGTAATACCCGAAAAAGACAAACAAGGAGGGAAGAGGGTGGGCGGCCAATGGCTGCTGGCTAACTTAGCGGGCTTGAATGCTGCTGGTCTCCGGGTCGGTGGTTGTTGTGGCAGGGAAAGGACCGGCGAGGGGGAGAAGGTTTAGGGTTTCGAGTTTTTGGCTTTATTCAAACAAATTTCTCTCTCTCTCTCTCTCTCTTTTTAAAAAAAAATCGTAATGACAAATCCTAATATAAATTCTGAAAATTCTGGTTTAATGAGGTATTTATATGCTCAAATTAGGTTTTGGTGAAATTACAGAACTACCCTCAATGTTAAAAATTACTTTTGTGACCTCTTTTAAAACAATTAAGGAAATTTTGAAAATTCTAAATTTAGAAATTTCTTAAAATATTTTATAAAATTTAAAGTAACATAAAATAACATATAAACTTTATAAAACATAGAACTAATTATTTTAAGTCACAATTAATTAAAATTTTCTTTCTTTAATTTATTTATTTAACTTAATATTTCAATAAAATACTAAAAATACTCAAATAAATTATGAAATTAAATTCTTAAAATACATAAAAATATGGGTATTACACACGTGAACATGCTTGGTAAAATATTGGTTAAAGATCATTCATATATAAAAAAACGAGTATGAACAAAATTTTCAAGCTCGATTAATATACAAGCTTTACTTGAACAACTTATTACTCGGCTCGTTAAGGCTCGCATACAACTCGTTCATAGCTTGTTTATAAGCTCAGTCATAGCTCATTAAAGCACGATTTTTTTAAGGCAGTATAATTATTGATTACAAATATAAATGAGTTGTATTATATTCTATTCCATCTAAATATAATTATTTGAATAGGTTGACATTGCATTAATTTTTTTATTTTTATTAATGATTATACTTTTGCTTTAAAATATATTTCATTGTGTAAATTTGCAGAGGGATAATTAAAAAATATGTAGAAGACTCATTTATTCATAACTTCCTTTACTTATAAACTTGATTTGAGCTTGAGCTCGAAAAATAAACGAGCTTAAACGAAGCGAGCTCAATCATTACAAATTTAAATGAGCTAAGTTCGAACAACAATTTTAAAAGCTTAGTTATGCTCGAGCTTAGCTTCAGCTCAATTAATGGTTTCCAAGACTAGCTCAAACAAGCTACTACTCAGCTCGTTAATTGACTTCCCTAATAATGATGGCAGCACTGACATGGATGTAGAGGTGGAGTGGGAAGTTGAGGGTAGTAATAGGCCAGGCAGGGTAAGGGCATTTTGACAAACAACAATATATTTCGTATAAAAATCAGACGATATCTATAAACTGTAGACGCTATTTAACGAGCCCTTTGTATGCCTCATGTGTACCTCTGTACATAGCATACATGCAATATAATGCATTGCATATTCAAATGAACCTAGTCCTGTACAAGAAAAGCAACGTAATAAAAAGGGAACATACGCCAAAAAAAATGACGGCATCCTAATCTGATCTTACAAAAGCAAACAAGAAATGCGTACATACATAACATATGAAATTATTAACATGATCACATCACATGAGTACATGACCACCTATATTAATTAGTTTTGCATGTACGACAGATGTCACTGGACTCAGTGCCAACTTTGGACATACGGTTTATAAGTTTATTAGTTTTACTAAAATTTATCATTTCTAAACTGTTTGTTACTTACTTCAGGAACAATCTTCTTGAACCGTATCATATTTCTGTACTATAATATTATATGATTCGAGAGTTATCTTGAATATTAAAAAATTATAATCTCTCCGTACTAAATTTGATTTGTAATTATCCTGAGTTTCAATTGCAACTGGATAACACATGTTCTTTCAATTAACAACTCCTACTATTTCACTAAAGAAAAAGAAGGAAAAAAAAAAAAACAATTCTTAGTGGTTACGTTTTAACGGGTGCTCCGGTGCCTATAGTCTTACTTACTATTTTACATCGGATTAGAATCCTCTCTGTGGTATATGTTTTGTACTACCTTCGTTTCCTATTTTTCTTGTCCGTTACTATTTAACTCTTTATTATGGTATATGATATAATAATAGTAATGGAATGAAATTGGGGTAACATTTGATAAAAGAGAAACAACTTGCAACTAATAGTGGGTAATGTGTGGGGTCCATCACAATAAAAAAATATTTTAAACATAATAAAGTTGTTTAGTAAAGAAAAATAAGAAACATCCTAAAACAACATATATAAAGAAAAATATTGAACGAACAACATATATATGTATAGAAAAATAGTGAACGGAAGGAGTACTTGATTTGGAATGGATTCAAAAATGAATACAAATATAAGAATTTAAAATGACAAATTTAAATTAATTAAAACTGTTAATAAATACTAATTATTATAATTTTGCTTTACTTTTTAAAGTTTTTGATCAAGAAATGTGAAAAAAATAATGTAAGAAATAAAAATAAAGGGAGAAAGTATGTCAAATCAAGGTAAAGTATACAGAAATAGACTCCCATACGAGGATGAGTCAAGTACCCATATTTTTTTGACAAGAAGTACCCATATTAAAACACCTATAGTATATAATAGTCAACCAGTATGCTTCAATATAATTTCTCTAATAAATCACCCATTACCAATCCTAAATACCATATTTTTAATTTTTTTTTTTTTTTGCTTTTTTTTTTCTTGGTTTTAAATATGTGAAAAGTTAAGATGGTTTAACATTTGTAGTTATCTTCCTTAAGCGTTAAACACTTATTACAATTTAACGTTTTTTTTATATTTACAAGGATTTCCGTTCAACTAAAACATGGTAGTTTAACTAATCTCCCAAATCGCAGATATATACTACTAATATGTCAGACTGTTAATAGTGAAAAGGAAAATATAAAACATTAAAGTTTTACTTATTGTACTGAAAGCTAACAAACAAATACAGAAAATCAGGAATACAACACTAAAATCTCTTATTGATCAACACTAGTTTCATGAGGGTAATCAGAAATACTACACTAAAATGTCTTATTGATTTCAATACTAATTTCATGAGGATCAATACTAATTTCAAATCATATGATTAAGAAAATGCGTTTATAGCAAAAGAAATTAATATTACTCCATCAATAATATAATTAGATGTTTAACATATATAAATTTTCATAACGGTTTCTCAAACGAAATCCTAAGAATTTTTATTAATTAATATGTATGTCGGTTGATGGCTCTTAAGATTGGCTTTATGGACAAAATTCATGGTTAAATGGATGTTTTCAATATTTGGTGTACGAAACAAATCATTATATTTTTCCACTTTTAGCTTTGAGTTAACTTCCATGTACTAAATTAATTAAAATTAATCAAAATAACGTGTAGGTACTTCATTAATTTTTGCATCCTCTTAACATTCATGACAACAAATTAATAAAGAACTGCAACTACAACTTACAAAAACATGTTCAGTGCACTACCTTGAAGACATCAAACAAAAAATTATAAAGCAATTAAGAGAGACATTAGATTACAAAGAGTAGATTATTATTGATATTATATATATATATATAATATATAAAACAAGTACAATTATCATCCATATCGATACATGGATATAAACAAGACCCAAAAGATGATTTCAGAGTCCCTAGTAAAATATAATTAAGCAAAAATTAAAGTACAAATCCGATGGATTAAAATCAAAATCAAGCACAAAAATACATGGAAAATCCCTTCGATCCATCAATAAACAACTTAAATTAATTAAGAAGTTACAAAAACTTCTCTAGAAGGCAGGCATATGGCATAATTATGTACACTGCACTTTATTATTCATTAATTTCACCGTTACGTTCTTCATTTTTTGCATCATCTACATCAAAAGATCATTAACCCACCCAAGATCAGGACTTTCATCAATCATACCATTGTTATTGTTGTTGTTCATGAAAGCGGCCGAAACGGAAGAATCATTAGAGTTAGGACCGAAATAATTCCTTGAAGAAGAGGAAAAAACAGAAGGACTAGAATACTGCATTTGCTGTTGTTGGTGGTGGTGTTGTTGAAGGTGATACTCATCACCACCAACACCAGTGTCATATCCACTAACATCAACCCATAAACCACGGCCGCCATGATGCGCCCCACCAACAGCAGCGTTGGTGGGGGTCATGGCTTCATTAAGATTGATACCATCTAATGAGCCTATGAGGTCAGCAATGACCATATCCTCATAACTCAGCCCCTTACTCACACATGCAGTGGCACGGTCGGAGTACCGGGACAACCCCCGTGCACCAACCGCCTTCATAGGGGACATGGGAGGGGAAAGACTCGGAGACATTGGCGGTGAAAAATTTGACAAACCTAAAAGTGTAGAAGTAGGAGAAAGTGCACAACAATACCTACAACATTGTTGTTGCTGCTGTTGGTGTTGATGTTGTTTACCTCTTTGACAGCAACTCTCACGCTCATCGCCATCTTCTTCAACGGGTAAAACCCGAAGCTCCCGAGGCGAATGAGCAAAGAAGCAAACCTTGCGCTTACAGCTCTTTCCATCCTTGCACGCCTCAGTGCGGTACCTAGCGGGGTGTAGCCAGCACTCAAACACCCCATGCGCAAACTCGCACTCATCCCCTCGCGAGCAACCGCCTGACCGACGGTACTCAGGACATACCGTACCCGAGTAGTGAAACCTCCTCGGGTCACGGCGACGGGCCTTCTCACCAGGGTGAGAAAATGGGCAGTCAGTCCAGTCATGAGACCGGCTCCTAGTACACTTCCTCACCTTAAACTCATACATCCTAAACTCATCAGACGAATACGGGTCATCATCCGGGTCAAAAGCATCATCAGACCCACCATTACCAGATTTGTTCGAATCATTGCACGGGAGGAACTTGTGCATCAGGGCAGCCGCCTCAGCGGATGGGGAAAAGTAATCCCCTTCCGATGAGCGGCGAGACAAGAGCTTCCTAGGAGGGATGTTAAGATCTTGAAGTGCCTTCTTAGGGGAAATGAGAGGGTGAAACTTGTAGCCACCCCCTTGGTGGTGAGAGTGGTGTTGGTGGTGGTGATGATGGTCAGCACATACACTACCCATTATAAGTAACTAATTTGATTCGATTGTTCAAAAGTCTATCTCTTTTCTTACTCAAACATGCAACAATAGTAGCAGTAAAAGAAAAAAAAATAACAAAATAATGAGAGGGTAAGTTAACTAGAGTAGAAGTGAAAGTGGTGTTGAATTTGAGGGGAACAAAGGAAGGGAAAGATAGAATTTATAAAGAAAGTTAAAAGAGGAGAGAGATATGAAGGGAAGGAAGGTATGGGGACAAAAATGCGTGGCTAAAGAGTATACGGGATGAACATGCAGAATAGAGTATGTGGCAGCTTAATGGAGCGTTTTAGCACGCTTAGCCATCTGCCTTTGCGTCCTGGTGCCTTACCCTCTGCTTACTGCTTTGGTGGATTAATTTGTTTTACAATTTTTATTTTATTTTTTATTTTTTTTTATATTACATTATACTAAATTTGTTTTGGAAGATGTGCAAATGAAAAAACCAAAATAAATACGAAGTAGATTAATTATACTTGTCACTAAATTTTGCGTCGTTTTGATTTTGGAGTATATGGTAAAGGTATTGTGGACTTGCGGATAAGTTAAAAATTTGAAATTCCCTATCCCATATATGTGTAATGTACCATAATATGATATCTCATATACTAATTTAAATATTGTTTTGATGTGAGCCCTCTAAAACTCAAATGGGGGCTGTTATTAATTCAACAATTTTTTTTTTTAAATCGAAGTTATTTTACTTAACTCAAAAAACTACCTTTTTTTTTAATTGTTTACGACCAAAAAAAGAAAAAAAAATAATTTTACGGATGTTTTATTATCACTTTAACAGTTAAAAATGTAAATGAAAATAAAAATCATATTTTTGCATCTTAATGCTAATTAATGGTCGAACTCAATGTTTTTAAATATTGAATTGTCGAAGTGACTTAAAAGGCTGATAATACAACCATATTTTCCAAATTATTTTAATTGTATATTTTTAATACCAATTATTTATCCATTCTATTATTTTTTGATGTACATTTTGTTATCGCATGTACTAATACATCCTTTTTATAATCCTTCCATCATGGTGGATGTCCATATTCTCCATGTGTTAATTCTCATCACAATTCTCATTATAAGTGTCATATATAAATTATCTTGTAACTTATGATTTTACTCCTCCATGTAATTCCATTCATTATAGTCATTTATGACCTTTCAATATTTTTAGGGATTTACAATGTAGTCATGTGTATAAATATAAGGCTCCCAGTGTGAAATAGACACACTTGAATAATATAAATGCTATATTCTCTTAAGTATCTATACTCTCACTCTCTATATTTGATAACACGTAGTTATCAACACGATACTTCTACCCTAGTTGAATCAGTTCTCTATATTTGTCATTTTAATATTCACATTAGCGTTCTTAAGTATCTATTCACTATTCACTAACATGGTATATTTATTTTATTTAAGTCTCATTCATATATTACTTGTCATGTATTATAGTTAGATTATGTATTATTCTCTTTATTTTTCTTTCTACACTTACTTATTTCATGCTTATATTATACAATAGTTATTCTAATTTTCATTATACCAAAATGCATTAAAATAAAGTACATTTATTAAATGAATAATTTTTACTAATTTTACTATTTTCTAATATTGTCTTTATAGTGAAAATGTCAAACCTTGCCAAAGTGGAACTTGTAGCTCTTGATATCACCGGCAAAATTATTTGTCATGGGTGTTAGACACTAAAATACATCTAGCTGCTTAAGGGCTAGGTGAAACAATTATGGAGGGTAATACAACAACTCCTCAAGATCAGGGTAAGGCTATGATATTCCTTCATCGTCACCTCCATGAAGGAAAAAATGAGTATTTAACTGTTAAAAAACCATATGTTCTTTGGAATGGTCTAAAAGAAAGTTATGGCCATCAAAAAACTATTAAACGCCCTAAAGCTCGTTATGATTTGTTGAATTTGAGGTTACAAGATTTTAAATCCGTTAGTGAATATATATAACTCGGCTATGTTCAGAATAACTTCTCAATTAAAATTATGTGGTGAGCAAATTACTAGTGCAGAAATATTGGAAAAAACATACTCCACTTTTCATGCAAACACAATATCGAGAAAAAAACTTTACAAAATATTCTGAATTAATATCTTGTCTTCTTGTTGCTGAGCAAAATAATGAGCTACTAATGAAAAATCATGAATCACATCCTAGTGGCTCTACTCCATTCCCTGAAGTGAATGTCACTTCTCATGATAATGACAAAAAACACAAAAACAAAGACCATTCCAACAATAGTGGTCAAGGTTGTAGTCGTGACCAATGGTGTGGTCGTAGTCGTGGACGTGGTTTTGCTGGATATAATAGGGGTCGTGGAGGTTATTTCAAGAGTCTACATTCTCACTAGAAGTGGGAATGTAAAGGTGATATGCTTGAGAAAGAGAAAATTGAGACCACTATTTGTTATCGTTGTGGAGTAAAGGTCATATATAGGTCTCGTGTGTGTCGGATGCCAAAACATCTTGTTGACCTTTATCAACAATCATTGAAAAAAGGAAAAAAAGGTTGAGACTAATCATGTCTTTGAAGATGACGAAGGGGATTTTGATTTTGACTTTGATTTTGGTGACACAACACATTTAGACGTTGCTAACTTTCTCACAGCCCCTGAAGGGAATAATTAAACTTTACAATTTGTGTGTGTTTGGTTTAGAATAAAACTCTTGCATTTATTTATGTTAGTTGTGTGTTTTAATTTTTTTTCCTTATGGTTGCAATACGAATTTTATATGCTTTTAATTTAGGCAGACATTATGACTTGTTTTCGTTTTATTTTATAATAATATGGTAATTAGCTATTTATCACTTTTAAATAATATGTTTAATTTATGACACTTTATTTTATTTTGAATAATATTAATACCCTGCAAGTTCAACTTTCAACATGTGGAGAAAAATTATGTCTTATTAATAGTGCAACCACTCATACTATACTTAAGAATAAATAATATTTTTCTCACTTGTTGATGAAAAAGGCTAATGTGAACACTATATCGGGTAGTATAAATATTATACAAGGCTCTGGAAGAGCGAATATATTGTTGCCTTGCGGAACAAAAATTGAAATTGTTGATGTTTTATACTCCTCATTGTCACAAAGAAAGTTATTAAGTTTTACAGATATTCGTAGTAATGGCTATCATATAGAGACAATTTGTGAAGGAATTTAAATGATAAATTCCTTCACATCACAAGTATAATCCAAGGCACAAAACATATCTCGGAAAAATTATCTACATTCTCCACTAGTTTGTACTACACTAAAATCAATGCAATTGAAGCACATTCTATTGTAAACTAGAAGTGACTAATAATTTTGTTGTTTGGCAAGAACGGTTAGGTCATCGTGGTTCAACAATGATGCGAAAAATCATTGAAAATTCTTATGGACGTTCATTGAAGAGCCGAGAGATTCTTCATAAGGGTTTTCAAAGTGTAGCTTGCTTAGAAGGCAAGTTGATAATTCGGCCATTACCAACTAAGATAAATTTTGAATCGATTAATTATCTAGAACAAATACATGGGGATAATTGTGGGCCCATACATTCCCCATGTGGACCATTTAGATATTTTGTGGTGTTGATTGATTCATCAACTAGATGGTCACATGTATCTTTGTTGTCAACTCGTAATCTGGCTTTGGTGGATTAATTCATTTTACAATTTTTATTTTATTTTTTATTTTTTTATATTACGTTATACTAAATTTGTTTTGGAAGATGTGCAAATGAAAAAACCAAAATAAATACGAAGTAGATTAATGATACTTGTCACTAAATTTTGCGTCCTTTTGATTTTGGAGTATATGATAAAGGTGTTGTGGACTTGCGGAATAAGTTGAAAATTTGAAACTCCCTATCCCATATGTGTGTAATGTACCATAATATGATATCTCATATACTAATTTAAATATTGTTTTGATGTGAGCCCTCTAAAACTCAAATGGAGGCTATTATTAATTCAACAATTTTTTTTTTTTTTTTAAATCGAAGTTATTTTTCTTAACTCAAAAAACTACCCTTTTTGTTTAATTATTTACGACCAAAAAAATGAAAAAAAATAAAAAATAATTTTATGGATGTTTTTTTATCACTTTAACAGTTAAAAATGTAAATGAAAATAAAAATCATATTTTTGCATCTTAATGCTAATTAATGGTCGAACTCAATGTTTTTAAATATTGAATTGTCGAAGTGAATTAAAAGGCTTATAATACAACCGTATTTTCCAAATTATTTTAATTGTATATTTTTAATACCAATTATTTATCCATTCTATTATTTTTTGATGTACATTTTGTTATCGCATGTACTAATACACCCTTTTTATAATCCTTCCATCATGGTGGATGTCCATATTCCCCATGTGTTAATTTTCATCACAATTCTCATTATAAGTGTCATATGTAAATTATCTTGTAACTTATGATTTTACTCCTCCATCTAACTCCATTTATTATAGTCATTTATGATCTTTCAATATTTTTAGGGAATTACAAGGTAGTCATGTGTATAAATATAGGGCTCCCAGTGTGAAGTAGACACACTTGAATAATATAAATGCTATATTCTCTTAAGTATCTATACTGTCACTCTCTATATTTGATAAGACGTAGTTATCAACACGATACTTCTACTCTAGTTGAATCAGTTTTTATCAAGTCGTATTAATACACTACAAAAGATACGCAATCTCTAATCTAATAATGCTTATGAGAAGGTTCTTTCGATATTGATGTTGCAATACAAAATAGTTTTTTCCGTAGTTTACAACTCTTATTTTTTGATTGTCTTATAAAATAGTTTTTCATGTTAATAATGAATTATAACATACACGTACAAACTTATTTCTATTATAGTAAAAAAACAAATGTTATCAATCATGCAATGCCATACTATCTTTCAACATGTCTTGATATATAATTATTTCATAAGTATCACTATTCACTAACGTTATATTACTCCGGTTATTTTAACGAAATATAGAGGATGTTTCAATGAAGAAAAAGAAATATGACGATATCATACATGTTATTATGTAATAACGGTATTTTCTTTTTGTTTATGTATTTTCTTTGATTTTATGTGATTTGAAAACAATACATGTAATACATCAAAGTCACTCTCAATACACGTTACCACAATGGATACTTGAGATAATTATCAATGTCACGATTTATTCCATGTAATAATATTATTACATATTATTTTAATGACACCTTACAAATCTCGCTTCTCTCTTTATATACTTATTTTTATATAACTTTATACTTTAAAGTATATGGAATATTCAATATATAAAGACATGATAAAAGCAGGGTACTTTGATTAATATTGAAACGTTATATTAATATTCTCTATATTTGTAATTTTAATATTCACATTAGCGTTCTTAAGTATCTATTCACTATTCACTAACATGGTATATTTATTTTATTTAAGTCTCATTCATATATTACTTGTCATGTATTATAGTTAGATTATGTATTATTCTCTTTATTTTTCTTTCTACACTTACTTATTTCATGCTTATATTATACAATAGTTACTTTAATTATCATTATTACCAATATGCATTAAAATAAAGTACATTTATTAAATGAATAATTTTTACTAATTTTACTATTTTCTAATATTGTCTTTATAGTGAAAATGTCAAACCTTGCCAAAGTGGAACTTGTAGTTCTTGATATCACCGGAAAAAATTATTTGTCATGGCTGTTAGACGCTGAAATACATCTAGCTGCTAAAGGGCTAGGTGAAACGATAATGGAGGGTAATACTACAACTCCTCAAGATCAGGCTAAGGCTATGATATTCCTTCGTCGTCACCTCCATGAAGGAAAAAATGAGGATTTAACTGTTAAAGAACCATATGTTCTTTGGAATGGTCTAAAAGAAAGTTATGGCCATCAAAAAACTATTATACGCCCTAAAGCTCGTTATGATTGGTTGAATTTGAGGTTACAAGATTTTAAATCCGTTACTGAATATATATAACTCAGCTATGTTCTAAATAACTTCTCAATTAAAATTATGTGGTGAGAAAATTACCAATGCAGAAATGTTGGAAAAAACATACTCCACTTTGTATGCAAATAATGTTGTCATGCAAACACAATATCGAGAAAAAAACTTTACAAAATATTCTGAATTAATATCTTGTCTTCTTGTTGCTGAGCAAAATAATGAGCTACTAATGAAAAATCATGAATCACGTCCTACTGGCTTTACTCCATTCCCTGAAGTGAATGTCACTTCTCATGATAATGAGAAAAAACACAAAAACAAAGACCATTCCAACAATAGTGGTCAAGGTCGTCGTCGTGACCAATGGTGTGGTCGTAGTCGTGGACTTGGTTTTGCTGGATATAATAGGGGTCGTGTAGGTTATTTCAAGAGTCTACATTCTCACCAGAAGTGGGAATGTAAAAGTGATAAGCTTGAGAAAGAGAAAAATGAGACCACTATTTGTTATCGTTGTGGAGTAAAGGTCATAGGTCTCGTGTGTGTCGGATGCCAAAACATCTTGTTGACCTTTATCAACAATCATTGAAAAAAGGAAAAAAAGGTTGAGACTAATCATGTCTTTGAAGATGACGAACGGGATTTTGATTTTGATTTTGATTTTGGTGACACAACTCATTTAGACGTTGCCGACTTTCTCACAGCCCCTGAAGGGAATAATTAAACTTTACAATTTGTGTGTGTTTGGTTTAGAATAAAACTCTCGCATTTATTTATGCTAGTTGTGTGTTTTAATTTTTTTTCCTTATGGTTGTAATACGAATTTTATATGCTTTTAATTTAGGCAGACATTATGACTTGTTTTTGTTTTATTTTATAATAATATGGTTATTGGCTATTTATCACCTTTAAATAATATGTTTAATTTATGACACTTTATTTTATTTTGAATAATATGAATACCCTACAAGTTCAACTTTCAACATGTGGAGAAGAATTCTGTCTTATTAATAGTGCAACCACTCATACTATACTTAAGAATAAATAATATTTTTCTCACTTGTTGATGAAAAAGGCTAATGTGAACACTATATCGGGTAGTACAAATATTATAGAAGGCTCCGGAAGAGCAAATATATTGTTGCCTTGCGGAACAAAAATTGAAATTGTTGATGCTTTATAGTCCTCATTATCACAAAGAAAGTTATTAAGTTTTAAAGATATTCGTAGTAATGGCTATCATATAGAGACAATTTGTGAAGGAATTTAAATGATAAATTCCTTCACATCACAAGTATAATCCAAGGCACAAAACATATCTTGGAAAAATTATCTACATTCTCCACTAGTTTGTACTACACTAAAATCAATGCAATTGAAGCACATTCTATTGTAAACTAGAAGTGACTAATAATTTTGTTGTTTGGCAAGAACGGTTAGGTCATCGTGGTTCAACAATGATGCGAAAAATCATTGAAAATTCTTATGGACGTTCATTGAAGAGCCGAGAGATTCTTCATAAGGGTTTTCAAAGTGTAGTTGGCTCAGAAGGCAAGTTGATAATTCGGCCATTACCAACTAAGATAAATTTTGAATTGATTAATTATCTAGAACAAATACATGGGGATATTTGTTGGCCCATACACCCCTATATGGACCATTTAGATATTTTGTGGTGTTGATTGATGCATCAACTAGATGGTCACATGTATCTTTGTTGTCAACTCGTAATCTTGCTTTGGTGGATTAATTTCTTTTACAATTTTTATTTTATTTTTTAATTTTTTTAATATTACATTATACTAAATTTCTTTTGGAAGATGTGCAAATGAAAAAACCAAAATAAATACGAAGTAGATTAATTATACTTGTCACTAAATTTTGCGTCCTTTTGATTTTGGAGTATACGGTAAACGTGTTGTGGACTTGCGGAATAAGTTGAAAATTTGAAATTCCCTATCCCATGTGTGTAATGTACCATAATAGTATATCTCATATACTAATTTAAATATTGTTTTGCTGTGAGCCCTCTAAAACTCAAATGGGGGCTGTTATTTATTTAACAATTTTTTTTTTATTTTTTTAAATCGAAGTTATTTTACTTAACTCAAAAAACTACTCTTTTTTTTAATTGTTTACGACCAAAAAAAGAAAAAAAAATAAAAAATAATTTTATGGATGTTGTATTATCACTTTAATAGTTAAAAATGTAAATGAAAATAAAAATCATATTTTTGCATCTTAATGCTAATTAATGGTCGAACTCAATGTTTTTAAATATTGAATTGTCGAAGTGAATTAAAAGGCTTATAATACAACCGTATTTTCCAAATTATTATAATTGTATATTTTTAATACCAATTATTTATCCATTCTATTATTTTTTGATGTACATTTTGTTATCGCATGTACTAATACACCCTTTTTATAATCCTTCCATCATGGTGGATGTCCATATTCCCCATGTGTTAATTCTCATCACAATTCTCATTATAAGTGTCATATGTAAATTATCTTGTAACTTATGATTTTACTCCTCCATGTAACTCCATTTATTATAGTCATTTATGACCTTACAATGGTAGTCATGTGTATAAATATAGGGCTCCCAGTGTGAAGTAGACACACTTGAATAATATAAATGCTATATTCTTTTAAGTATCTATACTCTTACTCTTTATATTTGATAACACGTAGTTATCAACACGATACTTCTACTCTAGTTGAATTAGTGTTTATCAAGTCGTATTAATAGACTACAAAAGATACGCAATCTCTAATCTAATAATGCTTATGAGAAGGTTCTTTCGATATTGATATTGCAATACAAAATAGTTTTTCCGTAGTTTACAATTCCTATATTTTGATTGTCTTATAAAATAGTTTTTCATGTTAATAATGAATTATAACATACACGTACAAACATATTTCTATTATATTAAAAAAACAAATTTTATCAATCATGCAATGCCATACTATCTTTCAACATGTCTCGATATATATTTATTTCATAAGTATCACTATTCACTAACGTTATATTACTCCGGTTATTTTAACGAAATATAGAGGATGTTTCAATGAAGAAAAGGAAATATGACGATATCATACATGTTATTATGTAATAACGGTATTTTCTTTTTGTGTATGTATTTTCTTTGATTTTATGTAATTTGAAAACAATACATGTAGTACATCAAAGTCACTATCAATACACGTTACCACAATGGACCATTTAGATATTTTGTGGTGTTGATTGATGCATCAACTAGATGGTCACATGTATCTTTGTTGTCAACTCGTAATCTTGCTTTTCCAAGATTACTTGCTCAATTGATTAAATTACGAGCACATTTTCCAGATAATGCTATTAAGACTATTCGTCTTGATAATGCTGTTGAATTCATGTCCCAAGCCTTCAATGACTATTGTATGTCCATTGGATAAATGTTGAACATCTTGTATCACATGTTCATACACAAAATGGTATGATCGAGTCATTAATCAAGCGTTTGCAGTTAATTACTAGACCATTGTTAATGAAATTAAAACTCCTAGTTTCTGCTTGGGGGCATGTTGTATTACATGTAGCATCATTAATTCGCATCAGGCTAACAAGTAATCATAAAGTCTCCTCATCATAATTGGATTTTGATCAGGAACAAAAAATTTCCCATCTAAGAATATTTGGATGTATTGTATATGCTCTAATTTAATGTACTAAGATGGGTCCTTAAAGAAGGTTATGAATTTATGTTGGATACGAATCTCCATCAATAATTAAATATTTAGAGCCATTAACAGGGGATTTGGTCACGACGCGTTTTACAGGTTGTCATTTTAATGAGTCAGTTTTCCCAACATTAAGGGGAAAATATAAACAGCTGGTAAAAAAAATAAGTTGGAATGAAAATTCATTATCTCATCTTGATCCTTGTACTAAACAGTGTGAATTAGAAGTTCAAAAGATAATTCATTTACAAAGCATAGCAAATCAATTGTCTGACGCACTTTCTAACCTAAACGCAGTGACCAAGTCACATATACTAGTTGTAAATGATCCTATATATAAAGATTGATGTCCCAGAAGGACAACATCATGCTGCTAATGAATCTAAAGCACGCTACAACCGTAGAAGACCTATAGGTTCCAAAGATAAAAATCCTCGGAAAAGAAAAGGAGAAATGATTGGCAATGGCCAAATGGAGGATACAATAAGTTTTGAAGGATCTCTAGAAGAGAATATAGACATGATACAAAAAGAAATTCAGGTAACCGATAATGAAGAGATTTCGATAAATTATATCATGCTGGAATTAAATGGAACCGAAATGAAATCGACGTCGATGATGTTTTTGCATATAATATAGCACTTGATGTCATGAATAATGTAGAGGATCAAGAACCAAGGTCCATGGATCAATGTAGACAAAGAAATGATTGGCCAAAATGGAAAGAAACAATTGATGCAGAATTGAAATCTCTTGCAAAGAGAGAAGTATTTGGACTAGTAGTCCGCACACCAGCCTGCAAGTGTGAAACCAGTGGGATATAAATGGGTTTTTGTGCGCAAGAGAAATGAAAATGGTGAAATTGTAAGATATTAAGTACGTTTAGTTGCACAAAGATTCTCACAAAGACTTGGTATTGATTATGAGGAGACATACTCATGGTGGAGGCAATTACTTTTAAATTCTTAATTAGTCTGGAAATAAGAGAAGGACTTGACTTACGTCTGATGCATGTAGTCACTGCTTATTTATATGGCCCACTGGATAGTAATATCTATATGAAACTTCGAGAAGGTTTTAAATTGCCTAAAGCAGTACAACCTAGTTTTCGAGAATACTACTCTATCAAATTGAATAGATCTCGTTATGGATTAAAACAATCTGGGCGTATGTGGTATAATCGTCTTAGTGAATACTTATTGAAAGAAGGATATAAGAATGATCCTATTAGCCCATGCATTTTTATTATGAAATTTGGATCTAGATTCGTTATAATCGCAGTGTATGTTGATGATTTGAATATCATTAGAACTCCTGAAGAGATTTCAGTGACTGTAAATTGTTTAAATAAAGAGTTTCAAATGAAGGATCTTGGAAAAACAAAATTTTGTTTGGGGTTACAAATTGAGCGTTTAAAGAATGGTATACTCGTGCATCAATTAACATACATAGAAAAGGTCCTTACAAGATTTTATATAGACAAAGCACATCCATTGAGCAACCTTATGGTTGTAAGATCACTTGATGTAAAGAAAGATCCCTTCCGCCCTAGGGAAAATGAGGAGGAGATTCTTGGTCATGAAGTACCATACTTAAGTGCAATAGGAGCATTAATGTACCTTGCAAGTCATACACGACCTAACATATCATTCTCAGTGAATTTATTAGCAAGGTTTAATGCATGTCCGACTAGAAGGCATTGGAATGGGACCAAACATGTACTTCGTTACCTTCAAGGTACAAAAGATATGCGTTTATTTTTCTCTAATATTTCCAAAGAAGATTTGATTGGTTATGCAGATGCAGGCTATTTTTCTGACCCACATAATGCTCGTTCACAAACTTGATATGTGTTTACATATGGTGGTACTGCTATTTCATGGCGATCTATGAAATAAACTATTGCAGCTACTTCTTTAAATCATTTTGAGATTTTAGCAATCCATGAGGCAAGTCGTGAATGTGTATGGCTACGGTTGGTAGTTCAACACATAAAAGTGGATTGTTGTTTATCCTATGGGAGATAAGCACCAAAAGTTTTGTATGAAGATGAAGTAGCTTGTATTGCACAACTCAAAGAAGGATACATCAAAGGCGATGGCACGACTAAGCACATTTCACCAAAATTCTTTTTTTACTCATGACCTTCAAAAGACTAGAAACATAAAGTGGTGCAAATTCGTTCAAGTGAGAATTTAGCAGATTTATTTACTAAAGCGCTTCCAACCGTAACATTTAGAAAATTAGTTTAAGATATTGGATTGCGTCATCTAAGAGACTTCCAATGCTACATATGGTGATGAGGGGGTGTAAAATGCGCGCTCCACTCTTTTCCCCTCAACCATGGTTTTTTCCCACTGGGTTTTCCAGGTAAGGTTTTTAATGAGGCAGCATTTCAAACGCATAAATTTAGTTAATGGACATCCAAGGGGGAGTGTTATAATGCTTTCATAACGGTGCAAGTCCATATTCCCCATGTGTTAATTCTCATCATAATTCTCATCATAAGTGTCGTATGTAAAACCCAAATGAAGGCCTCTCATTAATTCAACATATTACTATTACTATTACTATTACTATTACTATTACTATTACTATTACTATTACTATTACTATTACTATTACTATTACTATTACTATTACTATTACTATTACTATTACTATTACTATTACTATTACTATTACTATTACTATTACTATTACTATTACTATTACTATTACTATTACTATTACTATTACTATTACTATTACTATTACTATTACTATTACTATTACTATTACTATTACTATTACTATTACTATTACTATTACTATTACTATTACTATTACTATTACTATTACTATTACTATTACTATTACTATTACTATTACTATTACTATTACTATTACTATTACTATTACTATTACTATTACTATTACTATTACTATTACTATTACTATTACTATTACTATTACTATTACTATTACTATTACTATTACTATTACTATTACTATTACTATTATTTAAAATGGAAGTTACCTTGAATTAAAAAAATTACTTTAAAAAAATTGTTTTCCCACCAAAAAATGAAAAATCTTAGAAATTAATTTTATGGATGCTTCATTATCACTTTAACGGTTAAGAATGTTGATGAAAATAAAAATCATATTTTTGTATCTTAATGCTGATTAATTTCCTAATTCAATATTTTTGAATTGAATTTCCGAAGTGAATTAAAAGGCTTATAATACAACCGTAATTTCCAAAGTATTGTGATACCATTGTAATTGTAAATTTGTTATACCAATTATTTATGCATTCTATTAATTTTTGATGTACATTTTGTTATCCCATGTATCAATAAACCCTAAATTTCATTTTTATTTATATTCAACCATACTATTATAATAATCCTGCGCAGTTGCACGGGTACACTCTAATTTTATTTTAAAAGTGCGTTTTAGATTTATCTAATAAATAGTTACTACCTCCGTAATCTTTTACTTGCAACAAAGGGTTATTATTTGTGAGATATAAAATATTCCTTTGTTGCAAGTAAAAGATTACGGAGGTAGTATTTGTTTTCCATAAGTGTTATTTTTAATAATAATTTTCATTTAATTTTACAAAATTAATTTTTCAATACATAATTATATAATTTGCTTCATTTTTGGATGATTTTTTTTATTAATATATAATTTGCATGATTTTTTTTATATCGTTATTATATCTTAAAGTATACAAAGTATTCATCTATCTTTGCAATATTATTTGTATTTTTAGTATTAATTCTATTGAACAACTTACGGAGTATCTTGTTTGGTTTAGAAATATTTTTTTTAATTACATTATCATCTTCAATATCATCGTCTAAATTACCTTATGGAAATTTGATATTGTTAGATTGTGTGAAACTCCCTCATGTTGGAGTGATTTCATTCATTGAAATATATAGGTTACAAACAAGCATATCTACCAAAACTAGGTAATATACATAAAATATATCATATTTACCTAAATCTATATCCTATAGAATATTTGAATAATATTCTATCTATCACACCCCCGCAGTCATAGCGAGAGGAGGGCGAACGCTAAGACTGGATCTAAAATCCAGAAACAAGTCTCGGGATAAGCCCTTCGTGAAAATATCAGCAAACTGATGGCGAGAAGGAACATGCAATACTCGAACCTGGCCTAAGGCAACTTTTTCACGAACAAAATGTATGTCCAACTCAACATGTTTAGTACGCTAATGTTGGACCGGATTTGTAGAGAGATAAACAGCACTGATATTATCACAATAAACAATAGTAGCTCGACGAAGAGGACAGTGAAGCTCAAGTAAGAGATTACGGAGCCAACAAGCCTCGGAGACGACATTAGCGACACCACGATATTCTGCTTCGGCACTTGATTTAGACAATGTATGCTGACGTTTAGAGGACCATGAAATAAGATTATCACCAAGAAAACAACAATAAACCAGAAGTGGAATGGCGTGTATCTGGACAACCAGCCCAATCAGCATCAGTATAAGTAATTAATCTAGTGGGAGCAGAAGGATATAAATGTAACCCATGATCAATAGTGCCCTGGACATAGCGAAGGATGCGTTGCAATGCACCATAATGAGACTCCCGAGGGTCATGCATAAACAAACAAACCTGCTGAACAGCATAAGCAATATCAGGGCGAGTAAAGGTGAGGTACTGAAGAGCACCGGCAAGACTGCGATACTTAGTTGGATCCTTGACCGGAGGACCAGAAGAAGCACTAAGTTTTGATTTGGCTTCAACTGGGGTTGCTGCAGGTTTACAGTTAGCCATACCTGCACGTTGAAGAATATCCTGTGCATATTTCTGTTGAGAAAGAAGCATATATGAAGGAGTTCTGGTCACAGAAATACCCAAAAAATATGTCAAAGGCCCCAAATCAGACATAGGAAATTCAGATTTAAGGTGAGAAATTAGTGTCTCATGCAACCTATCAGAAGAAGTAACCAAAATAATGTCATCTACATATAAAAGTAGAAAATCCATGTCCTTCCCTCGGCGAAAAGTGAAAAGAGAAGTGTCACTTGTTGCAATAACAAACCCCAGTTGTATCAAAAAATTAGCAAACCGCTGATACCAAGCCCTTGGTGCCTGTATCACACAATCTAACATGGTATCACAGCCTAGGTTTTTTTAGGTTCCACAAATTCTCATACCGATTCTTACTTCCGCTTCCCTGCCTCCTCTTCTTCGTCTGTTTTTTTTTCGGTGCACTTTTGGTTTCTTCTCCATCATGACAGAATCCACAAAGAACACCTCATCCTCTTCCTCTGACTTCCACCCTGCATACACTGTAAGCAATATTCGTAATGAAGTCCCATAGATTCTTGATCGTGACAAAGGTATCTATGGTAGCTGGGTTGAACTCTTTGAAATCCATTGTCACGCATGTAATGTTCTTGATCATATCAACTCTACTGCTTCTCGTCCTGCTGACATTACCGAGGCTCAGTGGAACCGCCTTGACTCCATTGTCAAAAAGTGGATATACAATACTATCTCTTCCGACTTGCGAAGCACGGTCCTATACAAAGATGCTACGGCTCAACAAACATGGGACCGCCTCAAGAACATCTTTCAGGATAATGCCGCCATTAGAGCCATCTATCTCCAAAACGAGTTTGACAATCTCTTTGTCACGCACTTCCCTGATGTCTCGTCATATTGTCAAAAACTCAAAGACATTAAGGATAAACTCTCCAATCTTAGTCAAGTTGTCACGGATAGAACTCTTGTTTTACGTATGTGTGCCGGTCTGATTGATTCAGATTATGATGGGGTGGCTCAAACCATCACCCAACTCCATCCTCTTCCGGGTTTTGATGAAGCACGATCCGCATTCTTCTCGAAGAAACTCGCTTAAAGGAAAAAGAAAACTCTGCTCACGCTTTCCTCACTCACGCTGGTCCCTCTGCCACGCCGCCGCCGGCCTCGTCGCCGTCTTCCTCGCCGGCGCACCAGCAGCAGCAGTCCCGGAGCTCCACTAATGGTGGCCCAAGGCAATATGGTGCAGTAGCTTCTAACTCACGTGGAAGACAAAATAATAGAAGCAATAACAAGAAGGGGGGTCGTAATTACCAACTAATGGTGGTCGTATTCCAGTTAAAGGTTATGGTCATAGTACCCTTCCCCCCCCCCCCCCC
>PYUH01000200.1:730429-769064 GCA_016808085.1 Suaeda aralocaspica
CCCCCCCCCCTATCCTCCCCTAGCTCTTCGTAATGTCCTTCTCACTCCCCATCTCATCAAAAACCTAATTTCAGTCCGTAAATTTACAACCGATAACTCTGTGTCTGTTGAATTTGACCCTTATGGTTTTTCTGTGAAGGATCTTCAAATGGGGAAGTTAATAACGAGATGTAACAGCTCGGGGGAACTTTATCTAGTCATCACCTCTCCATCCACTCCCTCCACATGTCTTGCCACCTCTCTTCTTGCACTTTCGCCATCTACTTGGCATAATCGCTTAGGACATCTCGGGTCTCCTGTTTTTAGATATCTTAGGCCTAAAAACTTTATTCGTTGTAATAAGGAGCATGACTCTTTTTTTTGCAATTCTTGTCCGTTAGGCAAACATGTTGGTTTACCATTTGAAAATTGCAATACTATTACTTATTGTGCCTTTGATATTATTCATGCTGATTTATGGATTTCCCCCATTCCTAGTCTCAAAGGTCATAAATATTACCTTGTTTTACTAGATGATTATACCCATTTTTTATGGACTATTCCTCTAGTTTCTAAATCTCAAGCATTCCAGTCAATTGTCAATTTTTGCAAATATGTTTCCACTCAATTTGATAGGTTTTATAAAACTTTTCAATGTGATCATGGCCGGGAATTTGACAATGGCCCTTTCAAACAAAAATGTCTTGACAATGGAATTTCCTTACGGTTCTCTTGTCCTCACACCTCTTCCCAAAATGGCAAAGCAGAGCGCATTATTCGCACGGTTAATAATATTAAACGAACATTGCTTTTTCATGCCTCCATCCCCCCTTCATATTGGTTTTATGCTCTTGAAACGGCTACCTACTTACTTAATATTTTGCCTACCAAAGCACTTAAAAACAATACTCGTGCTTTTGCCCTCTTTCGTCGTTTACCCTCCTATGAGCATCTTCGGGTTTTTGGGTGTTTATGTTTTCCTAATCTATCTTCTACTGCTACTCACAAATTATCACCTCGTTCTACTCCTTGTGTTTTCCTAGGATATCCTCTTGACCATCGAGGTTATCGTTGTCTTGATTTGACTACTCATAAAATTATCATCTCACGGCATGTAATTTTCGATGAAAACACTTTTCCTTTTCAATCCATACACACTTTCACACTCGAGGCTTATAAATTTCTTGGTGATGACTCCCCCTCCCCCTTGCTTATGCAGCCCAGCCATTTATTGGGCCAGCCCAATACCACCCCACCTCACAACACATCTTGTGTTGCACCCCTAGGCCCAACAGACCTGCAGGCGCCCCCTTCCCCTGGCCCGCAGCTCGCTTCTTCCCAGCCCACACGCCTCCAGTCCAGCCCGGTCCCCAACCCAGCCCAGTCCAGCCCCCAGAACACCCATGTCCAGCCCGCCAGTAACCTGCCCAGCCTAGTCCGCTATACTCCCCCCCCCCTTTAAAGGAAATCCCTGTCATTCCACCAACCTATCCACCACCGCCATCTCCACCCATGCAAACACGTGCTAAGCACGACATTTTTAAACCGAATCCAAAGTATGCCTTAACTACTCACTCAAATGGCCAACCACAATATAGATCCCCTTTACCCAAGTCACACAAACAAGCTTTGACTGGCCCTAATTGGAATGTGGCCATGCATGATGAATATAGTGCTTTAATTCAAACACTATATTCATCATGCATGGCCGCATTCCAATTAGGGTCAGTCAAAGCTTGTTTGTGTGACTTGGGTAAAGGGGATCTATATTGTGGTTGGCCATTTGAGTGAGTAGTTAAGGCATACTTTGGATTCGGTTTAAAAATGTCGTGCTTAGCACGTGTTTGCATGGGTGGAGATGGCGGTGGTGGATAGGTTGGTGGAATGACAGGGATTTCCTTTAAAGGGGGGGGGGAGTATAGCGGACTGGGCTGGGCAGGTTACTGGCGGGCTGGACAGGGGTGTTCTGGGGGCTGGACTGGGCTGGGTTGGGGACCGGGCTGGACTGGAGGCGTGTGGGCTGGGAAGAAGCGAGCTGCGGGCCAGGGGAAGGGGGCGCCTGCAGGTCTGTTGGGCCTGGGGGTGCAACACAAGATGTGTTGTGAGGTGGGGTGGTATTGGGATGGCCCAGTAAATGGCTGGGCTGCATAAGCAAGGGGGAGGGGGAGTCATCACCAAGAAATTTATAAGCCTCGGGTGTGAAAGTGTGTATGGATTGAAAAGGAAAAGTGTTTTCATCGAAAATTACATGCCGTGAGATGATAATTTTATGAGTAGTCAAATCAAGACAACGATAACCCCGATGGTCAAGAGGATATCCTAGGAAAACACAAGGAGTAGAACGAAGTGATAATTTGTGAGGAGCAGTAGAAGATAGATTAGGAAAACATAAACACCCAAAAACCCGAAGATGCTCATAGGAGGGTGAACGACGAAAGAGGGCAAAAGCAGGAGTATTGTTTTTAAGTGCTTTGGTAGGCAAAATATTAAGTAAGCAGGTAGCCGTTTCAAGAGCATAAAACCAATATGAAGGGGGGATGGAGGCATGAAAAAGAAATGTTCGTTTAATATTATTAACCGTGCGAATAATGCGCTCGGCTTTGCCATTTTGGGAAGAGGTGTGAGGATAAGAGAACCGTAAGGAAATTCCATTGTCAAGACATTTTTGTTTGAAAGGGCCATTGTCAAATTCCTGGCCATGATCACATTGAAAAGTTTTGATAGACCTATCAAATTGAGTGGAAACATATTTGCAAAAATTGACAATTGACTGGAATGCTTGAGATTTGGAAACTAGAGGAATAGTCCATAAAAAATGGGTATAATCATCTAGTAAAACAAGGTAATATTTATGACCTTTGAGACTAGGAATGGGGGAAGTCCATAAATCAGCATGAATAATATCAAAGGCACAATAAGTAATAGTATTGCAATTTTCAAATGGTAAACGAACATGTTTGTCTAACGGACAAGAATTGCAAAAAAAAAATTCATGCTCCTTATTACAACAAATAAAGTTTTTAGACCTAAGATAACTAAAAACAGGAGACCCGGGATGTCCTAAGCGATTATGCCAAGTAGATGGCGAAAGTGCAAGAAGAGAGGTGGCAAGACATGTGGAGGGAGTGGATGGAGAGGTGATGACTGGATAAAGTTCCCCCGAGCTGTTACATCTCGTTATTAACTTCCCCGTTTGAAGATCCTTCACAGAAAAACCATAAGGGTCAAATTCAACAGACACAGAGTTATCGGTTGTAAATTTACGGACTGAAATTAGGTTTTTGATGAGATGGGGAGTGAGAAGGACATTACGAAGAGCTAGGGGAGGAAAGGGGGGGGGGGGAAGGGTACTATGACCATAACCTTTTACTGGAATACGACCACCATTACCAACTAAAATATTATTAGCAGTGCTTAAATTAAACAGGGGTAAGAGATTACCGGAGTTGTTGGTCATATGCGAAGTAGCACCCGTGTCAATGTACCATTGATTGTCCGTATTCGGAAGAGTCATAGTAGAAAAGGAGGTGGCTAACTCGGTCGTAGTCATGGGTGGCCCGGCGAGATAACTTTGAGCCGAAGGAGGACGACCCAAGAGACCGGGCTGTGAGGATGCGGGGCAGACTGCTTGGGTCGGAAACGGGGCAGGAGCCAAAGCCCATCCGGACTGCTGGGCCCACTGCTGAAATGAGGCCCTGAGTTGGTGAGAAGATGGAAGAGTTGGGGCGGGCTGCTGCTGGGCCTGATGTTGTTGTTGGGCCTTAAAATTACGGCCCCCCTTCTTGTAGTTGCTCTATTATTTTGCCACGTGAGTTAGAAGCTACTACACCATATTGCCTTGGGCCACCATTAGTGGAGGTCCGGGACTGCTCCTGCTGGTGCGCCGGCGAGGAAGACGGCGACGAGGCCGGCGGCAGCGGCGTGGCAGAGGGACCAGCGTGAGTGAGGAAAGGGTGAGCAGAGTTTTCTTTTGCCTTTAAGCGAGTTTCTTCGAGAAGAATGCAGGATCGTGCTTCATCAAAACCCGGAAGAGGATGGAGTTGGGTGATGGTTTGAGCCACCCCATCATAATCTAAATCAATCAGACCGGCACACATACGTAAAACAAGAGTTCTATCCGTGACAACTTGACCAAGATTGGAGAGTTTATCCTTAATGTCTTTGAGTTTTTTACAATATGACGAGACATCAGGGAAGTGCGTGACAAAGAGATTGCTAAACTCGTTTTCGAGATAGATGGCTCTAATGGCATTATCCTGAAAGATGTTCTTGAGGCGGTCCCATGTTTGTTGAGCCGTAGCATCTTTGTATAGGACCGTGCTTCGCAAGTCGGAAGAGATAGTATTGTATATCCACTTTTTGACAATGGAGTCAAGGCGGTTCCACTGAGCCTCGGTAATGTTAGCAGGACGCGAAGCAGTAGAGTTGATATGATCAAGAACATTACATGCGTGACAATGGATTTCAAAGAGTTCAACCCAGCTACCATAGTTACCTTTGTCACGATCAAGAATCTCTGGGACTTCATTACGAATATTGCTTACAGTGTATGCAGGGTGGAAGTCAGACGAAGAGGATGAGGTGTTCTTCGTGGATTCTATCATGATGGAGAAGAAACCAAAAGTGCACCGAAAAAAAAACAGACGAAGAAGAGGAGGCAGGGAAGCGGAAGTAAGAATCGGTATGAGAATTTGTGGAACCTAAAAAAACCTAGGCTGTGATACCACGCCCTTTGATAGGTCTTATAAAACTTTTCAATGTGATCATGGCCGGGAATTTGACAATGGCCCTTTCAAACAAAAATGTCTTGACAATGGAATTTCCTTACGGTTCTCTTGTCCTCACACCTCTTCCCAAAATGGCAAAGCCGAGCGCATTATTCACACGGTTAATAATATTAAACGAACATTGCTTTTTCATGCCTCCATCCCCCCTTCATATTGGTTTTATGCTCTTGAAACGGCTACCTACTTACTTAATATTTTGCCTACCAAAGCACTTAAAAACAATACTCTTGCTTTTGCCCTCTTTCGTCGTTTACCCTCCTATGAGCATCTTCGGGTTTTTGGGTGTTTATGTTTTCCTAATCTATCTTCTACTGCTCCTCACAAATTATCACCTCTTTCTACTCCTTGTGTTTTCCTATGATATCATCTTGACCATCGGGGTTATCGTTGTCTTGATTTGACTACTCATAAAATTATCATCTCACGGCATGTAATTTTCGATGAAAACACTTTTCCTTTTCAATCCATACACACTTTCACACCCGAGGCTTATAAATTTCTTGGTGATGACTCCCCCTCCCCCTTGTTTATGCAGCCCAGCCATTTATTGGGCCAGCCCAATACCACCCCACCTCACAACACATCTTGTGTTGCACCCCCAGGCCCAACAGACCTGCAGCCCCCCCTTCCCCTAATAATATTCTATCTATCAGATATGATCATTTGAGTTCACTTATCTAACATATGAATTGTTAAAATCAAAAAGAAATTAATTATGTTAGTTATATTTAGTGTAGGATAGATAAAATCCTACGTACATGGCGCTCTCAATAATATTCAATTATGCAACTTTAGATATTTACTGGTTTTTAAAGCCCGTGCGATCCACGGACGCTAATTAAAATATATTGTTAAGATGNTTCAATTATGCAACTTTAGATATTTACTGGTTTTTAAAGCCCGTGCGATCCACGGACGCTAATTAAAATATACGTTAAGATATTGTGCACTTGGGGCTTTTAGGGCCCATGTGCTCTTTTTAAGGACATCAAATTTCTTTGTTATTTTTGCATAGCATGAGTATGCTTGGCTTATGGAGTGAGTCTAGAAGCTTAAACCTCAAGTAGAGAAGTCGCCACCGTGCTCTTTTGAGTAGCTCACGGAACCCCATTAGGTCTAGCTCGAAGGCAAACTAACGCCAAGGATAATAAGGTCTCATATATCTCAATTCGGGGACGAGGGTAAGCACAAAGTAGTTCACAATATCCCCTCGCATATAGCAGCCTCTACTTGGTCTAATATGAAATTTCATGATTATAATATTGAATTATAGCAATCATATTTNCTCGCATATAGCAGCCTCTACTTGGTCTAATATGTAATTTCATGATTATAATATTGAATTATAGCAATCATATTTCTGGTTTATCCTTAAACACATAGGAAATTTAATAGGGGAGTTTAATTTAATGCACACATAATTTCTAAACATGACATTGTTTTTGGGTGATGTACTTAGGATTAGTCAGTATTAATATATATAGCCATCATATTTCCGGTTATCCTGAAACACATAGGATATTTAGTAGGGGAGTTTATTTAATGCACACATAATTTCTAAACATGTTTTGAGTGATCAGTTAGGATTAGTCAGTGATTAATGCGTACCTAAGCGGGTTGTCCAAGAAAACAATTTTACTTTAGTGAGAATGTGCTTTTTCTGTATTGTAATTAAACATTGATATTACATGATTAAAGCAATAAAATAATTAGCATGACTAATCAAATAACCTTGTTAATGTTTCTACTTATGGTTGACTGTATTTAATGTCAAGCCATAATTAATCATTATTTCATAAATTTAAATTAAACATGGTGGAAATATCTAGGAAAGCAATAAATCGCAAAAATAACTCAATTAATTGAATAGCTCAAGATGTAGATTTGTGATGTTGGCCTCATTTGAAGCACTTGCGTGCGGCGGTCAAAACAATGCCTTCGATTGATGTGGAATAATAAGTTAAATAAAATAATTTAATAATGATATAATGTGTTGGGAGTTAATAATTACTTGAATGTGTTAAGGGAGGCTTAAAAATTATTTTTTGTAGCGAGAGAAGAAAGTAGAGAGAGAGGTTTGGCACGAATTACGAGAGAATGCAAATAAAATTCGAGATGTCTCAAAGGTCGGACAAATGGACCTATGTATCGTTGGAAGAGTTTGGAAAGTGTACGTATGGTGTGTGTAGAACCTACGCATGTGCGCAAGCTGTGCGCCTATGCGATGTTCGAGAATTTTTGGAAGTTGTGAAGTTTTCCATATTTCTGAAACAAGATCTTTGGTGTGCCAGTGGACCGGGGGACTTTGTGACCATGCCCACGTGCCCTTTTTACGCACATTGAATGCCTTTAGTTTGTTTGCATAGTGTGAGTATGCTCGACTTAAGGAGTGAGTCTGAGAGAAATCAAAATCCAAGTAGAGAAGTCGCCACCATGCTCTTTTAGGAGCTCAAGGAAACCATTAGGTCTAGTCAGAAGGCAAATCGAGAGCCAAGGATAAGAGGTCTCATATCTCTGAATTCGGGAATAAGGGTAAGGTAATAGTTTTTCACACTGCTTAAGATGTGTTTTGATGCTTTCACCCTCATTGAAATACCTTTCGTGCAATAGTAAAACAACTTCTTAGCTTGAATGCTTGAATAGGAAATATAAAACACTTAAATGTATAATAATTGTTACTACCTCGATTTTTACTTGCTTGCTAAATTGGCTCCGAATAGCATATTAGCAAGACAATAATTATATGGGCACCACAAATTTTATAGAATGGTTGAGAGAAAAACTGGGGATTAAGAAGAGAAAATAAACAAAATAATGGTAAAGTAAAGAATAAAAATATTAAACACATGAAAATAGTGAGGATAAATTTGTTAAATGTGTGATGAGGACCACAAGTGCAAAAGAGGAATTTGTAGCAAAATAATTAGAGATTTCCCGTTTTAGTAATGTAGCAAGTAATTAATACAAACTGAGGGAGTATAATAATTTGATTAGAGTTTATAAGAATACTCAAAAGATTTTTATTAGGGATTTTAAAAGAATTTTTAGAGAGAGAAAATAGGAGAGTAACACATTTTTCGAGGAGAGATGAGAATTGTGAAGGTTATGAAGTTGAAGAGTGTGGGAATGAGGTGACGGAGTACATAATATAGGTGTCGGGAAGGCGTCGTTGAGCCTATAGGCGTAGGAGGAGTGCTGGAGCACTCGGCGCTCGTCGGGCGCCTGAGCGCTCATCTGAGTGCTCTAGCACTCCTCGAGCGCTTAGGCGCTTGACGCTCAATTTCTGGAAGTTTTCGTTTTTTTCCATTTTCTCGAAATTCGTGATATTCACTTCTATAATTTGAAATTCACTTCCTGATTTCACTTTATTCACTTCCAAAAACCTAAAGTTACCTTATTTCGTCGATCCTCCCAGATTCTTCTAGAAGGTTTATCGTACGTGGTCGTTTTGCTGCTTTTTATTAATTTCCTTAATTTCTGACGAAATAAAACCGTAAAAAAAAAAAATAAAATATTAAAATAAAATATAAAAGGAAATAAAGTAAAGTAATAAAATAAAATAAAATAAAATAATAAAATAAAATGAAATAATAAAATATGAAATTAAAGAAAATAACTTTAAGAACAACCGACCATCGGTACTTATCATCGGTTATGTTGGCGATCATTTACTATTTATTGTTATTTCCCCACTCTTCATTATTGGAAGTTGGACTTACTGCGACGCGGTACACACATTTATCATTAGCCTTAGGTGGGACCACATGTAGGTATCTACAGTAAGCCACTTTCTGAGTTTGTGAGATGTCTAGTTTCGTAAGATGAAAGTCAATTTATAGTACCTGCAAAATAAATGTAGTTTTACCTTTACCAAGATGATGGGTTTCGGAAAGTGTTATGTTTCTCGAGAACGATAATCTCCTTAGATGCTTTGTGATCGATAGGAGGTTTCAGGCAGGGCGTCTGTACCATTCGGTGACTTGTTGTTTGTTGAGGTTGATCGTCTTATGATGTGAGATGAGATGAGTATTTCCACTTTAGGCTCGGTCGACGTATGGGAAATGTTATAGATGTATTTTTCCAAAAATGTAATGTTTGACTGTTCTCTTTCGTTGCCTTGACCTGATTTGAGTTTTAGGGGCGTTTTGGTAATTTCAACCTGATTTGACTTTAGGGGCATTTTGGAAATTTTGACCAGCTTTGAATTCAAGGGCGTTTTTGTATTTTAACCTGAGTTGACTTTCAGGGGCATTTTGGTAATTTCAACTAAAATGTGTTGGTATATGTGGACGAAAGAATGTTAGGATGATTGTGTGATCTAATCATTGATTCAGGTAGTTACACTAATGTGGTCTCTACTGTATTGATCAACAAACTGGAGATTCCTACCACTGAACATCCTAAACCTTACAAGTTACATTGGCTCAGTANACATCCTAAACCTTACAAGTTACATTGGCTCAGTAACACAAGTGATGTCAAGGTGAATAAACAAAGTCTGGTTAACTTTACGATTAGAAATTTCGATGATCAAGTGCTTTGTGATGTATGTCCTATGGATGCGTGCCATATGTTGCTTGGAAGACCATGGCAGTATGATAGATTTGTACAGTTTGATGGTAGAACAAATATATACATCATTAGAAAGCAAGCACAAGGTAAACCAGTTGCGTTGAAACCTTTGGAAGGCTAGAAATTTTCAAAAGATTTGAGCAATAAAAAGGGTGTTTTGTTGATTGATGAGAAGGCCATGGTGCAAGAGGTGAAGAATTGTGAGAAGTTCTATGTATTAATGGATAAGGAAGTGCAAGAGAAAGCAACGAGCATCCCTTGTGAGTTGCGCCCCTTATTACACGAACTTCAAGATATATTTCCTAATGAATTGCCACCAGGGTTGCCGCCCATCAGAGGAATTGAACATCAGATTGGCCTAGTTCCTGGAGCTCAGATTCCTAATAAACCAGCTTATAGGTGCAATCCAGAAGAAACTAAGGAGATTTAACGTCAGATTGAAGAATTGATGGCAAGAGGGTATGTCGAGGAGAGTATGAGTCGAGTCCATGTGCAGTACCAACATTGATTGTTCCTAAGAAGGATGGATCATGGAATATGTGCATTGATTCTAGAGATGTGAACAACATCACCATCAAATAAGGTTTCCTATTGCTCGTTTAGATGATTTATTGGATGAATTGTTTTGCTCACAAGTGTTTACTAAGATTGATTTGAGGAGTGGTTATCATCAAATTCGAATGAAAGAAGGTGATGAATGGAAAACAGGATTCAAAACTAAACTAGGACTCTATGAATGGTTAGTTATGAATGAAATATTATTAAATAATACGAATTTCACTTCCATAAATCGATTTACTCACTTCCATAACCTAGAATTTCCATAATTCAATCAAACCCTTCTAAAAGGTTCGTCGAATATGGCCACATTCATACGCTTAAATGATTTCCCTTATTTTCGAAAACGAAATGAAATGAAAATGAATAAAATGAGAAAATGAAGTATAAATATGAAAGTAAATGAAATATGAAATGTAAGAAAATTAATTTAAGCGTATTTCAACCATGATAACTTGTCACGGTTATTCCAACAATTTTTTTTAGTTCTCAAAATGTTCGACGACCGCTGCTGATGAGGGACAGTCGTGCACCTATAAAAAATAACCTAAAACTCTAACTAATGTAGATAGGGTAGTAGGGATCGAATTCACTGGGAAGTAAAGTAACTCTACTAGAGAAGAAATTAAACACAAGAAAATATACTAATAAAAAACCTAGGACTTCAGTTCACTATAGATCAACTAATGAATTGAGCAACGATTAATTAACAACTGTTGACTTCCTTAACTAAGGCTCACTAATTCTCTCGAATCTAGTCTCCTTAAAAACTCTTCTAATGCCTCTCGCTCACTTAGACTCATTTTTCCTATTATCCCTGTGATCTAATTGTGGTAATCTTACTTCTCGGCATCGATTTCGATAATATCTAAGTAACAATTGAACCTGGCTACAATTTAATTGAAAGCAATAAAACCTAACAATAGGAATTCAGTAACATCAACAATTATGCTAATTAATCACGTACAAAACATTGAGAAAGATCCATAGATCCCCTAGTCCTAGAAAGGAAACTACTCATGCATGATTAAAAGTAAAGAAAACACATTAACATTAAGAATTAAAACTAGAAACATGAATAAAACAAATAAACTAATTAACATGAGCAAAATAACCAAAAAACATAAACTAGGGCACAAAAATGATCTAAGAAAAACTACTATAATTTAAAAACATGAACAGACTAATGAAAACAATGTAAAGAATTAAAGTAGAACAAGAAATTGAGATTGTATTGAATGAATGATCGAGTTTAAACAAAAGTAACTTCTAAAGAGAAAACTAAATGAAAACCCTAGGAAATTAAAATTCTAGTCTAATATAATATGTGTGTGGCCTAAAACAGTAGCTATTGATACAAAAAAAGTTGAGCTAAAAAGGAGAAAGCGGGCTCTTGGACGAATTACCCGACCAACCGGGCGAACATTGCCTGATTGGGCAGCTGAAACGAACCCTTTTGAACTTGGAAGCAAACCGCCCGACTACGCAGGCGAAATCCGCCTGATCANTGAAATCCGCCTGATCAACATCTCCGTCCCAAATCTTCGATCGCCTGATCAACATCTCCGTCCCAAATCTTCGATCTGAAAAGTGCTAAGTAAATTCTGCTCGATCGCCTGGGCAAAAATCCGCCCGACCTGACTCTAGGCGAAATGAATTCTCCGCCAACTCAAGACGCTCATCTTCTAGCTACTCCAAGCTCATTATAGCTTCCTGAATACTTCAATGTTAACCCATGGCTTCTAATATCTAGTAGTAGCCGTATAATTTCCTCGGAATCAATACAAACACGAAACGTGCAAAAGTTACTAAAGCACAACAACTCCCATAAACCAAATATTAGCCAAAATCTCCGAAGACATAGGTTAGAGTAAAATAAACCCGAAAAGGGGGTAATTACTGAATAAATACACTTATCAGGTGCCCCTAACCCCCAACTAGGGCGCTTCACCCTTATAACCCCGACTTGTTAATCGGGTAGCGAGACCTCCATCTACTGGCCAGGCAACGGAACCCCCGTATAGATTTTGGTGTGGGGATCAAAAGGTGAAGGATTCTTTCGACACTAAAACTATGGTTTTTAAACAATAAATTTTTAGACGTTGGACTTGCAGAGACGTGATACACTTTAATCATTGGCCATAAGTGGACCAAATATAAGACTCTACAGTAGTGGGACACCACCAACTCCTTTCACTTTCCTTGGGGTGAGAAGCCATCACTCATTCGAATTCGTTGTCTACTGGCCTTTCTTGTAATACCCCATATTTTCATGTATTTTAAGGAGTTAATTTCGTAGTTTATACGTATATTTTAAATATTTTTATTTAGAAGTTAAAATAAAAATATTAAAGAAATGAAATTTAAATAAATTTAATCAAATTAATCATTTTATGTTTATTTCATGTTATTTTAAGTCTTATTAATTATTTTGAAAAGTTTATGAAAATAGAATTTGTAGAGTTTTCTAAATTCTTTTAAAACAAGGGGATAAAAGTAATTTCAAATATTAAGGGTATTTATGTAATTGCACCAAATCCTACTTTGGGGCCTATAAATACCCCTTAAACCCCCAAAATTTCAGATCTAAATTGCATTTTATAGTTTTAGGATTTCAAGAAGAGAAAAGAAAGTTTCGAAAAAAAAAAAGAATTCGGAAATTTCCGAAAAAAAAACTCCTTCGCTTCCTCCTTCCTCCTTCGCCCTCCTCTCCATCGGTCTCTTCTCCGCCGTGCGCCACCACTGCTAGCCGGCCACCTTGCGCCACTTCCTCCCCTTTTGTTTTGGTATTTTTCGAGCTTCTTATATATATAAATAAAATTTCTTCTCTTGTTCTTTTTGATTCAATCTTGCAAATTCATGTTCATAATTATGCTTAATCATGTTTCTATAGTTTAAGGTTATGGTTTAATTTAAAGTATGAATTTATTTGTTGATCATGAAATTTTAAATTAGGGTTTATGAAATTCATGATTTTATGGTTTTAATGAGTTAAATTTCAATACTATGATCATTAATTGTTGTTAGGTGAATTTATGTTGATTTTATGAAGTTTTGATTAATTTTTAAAGGTTTTAAAGTTAAATTAGATTACTGTCAAAATTTTATAATAATGAAAATCAATGGTATAAATATTATGATGCATGAACTTGTTTTATCTTATGCAAAATTATTCTAAATCATAGATTTGATTTAGGATGATGTTAGTGGTTTGTAAAAGAGTTGTATGATGAATTTATGATGTTTAGATGAGTTTTTAATGAATTTTAGATAAATAAATAAAGCTGTAAATTTTTATTAACACATGTTCATGCCCAATAAAATAGTAGCATGTGAAATAGTAAGCTATAATTGTTTTTAAATGCATCTAAGTATTGAATATTGATCTTAGGACATGACTACAGTGTTTTTGATCAAAATATGATATTTAGAAAAGTTTTAAAGTGTTTTTGAGAAATTTTACAAAGCTGCCATTATAGGAACATTACCGAAAATCAAGTATTTTGCAATGGGAAAATTAAAATAAAGTATGGAATTGAATAGATACCATATAGGGAATGTTTTGGACAAGTTTCCAATGTAAAAAGTTAGTTTAGAGTTGTTGTAGAACTTAGTCAACAAGGTTTTAATTTAGATTCGGTTTTCTCTTAGTAGGAGACTTTGAACTAGTTGACATCTAGAAGTTGTGGCGGATCACCACTACAACACAAGGTACGTAAGTACTAAAGCAGACATAAAAATTAGAATGCATGCTTGGTTGATCTTATATGATATGTTTGTTGTTGCTTGATTTGATTGTGAATTGATATGGATGACAAGTTTATGAAAGTATGAGAAGTATGAATTTATATTGTTTTAACATTCCACATTTATAATAATATAAATTCTTCAAGATTAAATTGGAATGTTATACTCCCTCCGTTCCTTGAAGATCATGGCAGTTGTGTTTTTTAACTATTCACAAGTGAAGAGATTCTTGTAAATAACTATTGATGTATAAGAAAACATATAGTCATGTGGGGTCTTGTTTGATTTGTGTTAATAAGTACATTATTAATATTCAATTGTTAAAATTTTTATACATGTATAATTAAATATGTAAACGTTGTAACACATGCATTATTGGGAAGCGTATGAATAGTAACTGGTAGGATCTTCAAGGAACAGAGGGAGTAGTTAATTTAAAGTTGGTCAATAGCTTAATAAAGAATAAAGAAAATTATTTAAGTTGATTAGTTACTTAATCAACAAGAAAAGTAGTTTGCGAATTTTTATCCACATAATTAATAGAAGTTAATGAGCAAATATTTTTATACAAGTTGCCACTCACAGTTTAATGCGTGGTCAAGGAAAAGGAAATTAGTTAGTCATTCACAGCTAATTTGTTGTAAAGGATGTTTAGTTTAATTAAAGGACCCACTAGATTATTTTTAGAACCACCTTAAATCAAAGATAATTAATATGGCTTGTGTGATTTTATGCATGCTTTTATGTGATGTTGTATGTGAGTCAACTATTGTTTAAACTGGTTTAATCACGTAAAGTGAACAAAGATTCACACCAAATTAAAACTCTTGGAACGTATATACCTTGGTTAAACAATGGGGGAGTCGCTAGACACGATTTATGACTTTCTATTTGTACAGACGTTGTACTCTTTTAATATTTTTAATGTGTGGAATTCTGTCATTTATGTGACATAGGTATACCTTTCTTCGAGTTGCTCCCAAGTTGGTGCCCAATTAGGGCAATTTGAAAGGAAAGGACACCGTTCGATGGCGAAACCAAAGTTATAATGTAAAAGTAATATTGTTTCGAGTTTGAGCCTATGCACAGGTGAAAGTTGCGCGGACGGTAAGAAATATGTGAGTTATGCTTATTGCATTTTAATATATCATGTTGCATGTCTTTGGTATTTATGTACTCATCTTGCTGACTGTTTGTTCTGTATGCATGGCTTGTCTTGGGCTGGCTCTACGATGACCCACTTGTGGCGAGTAGTTGTCTAAATAAGCGTAGCTACAAGTACAGTGGGCATAGTTATTCATGTTGGGCTGGGCTGGAGTGGAGTGCTTGCTTGGTTTTCGTGTTTCTATTTATTGTTTGGTTTAGTTAACTATTTTGATGTTGTTTATTTCCAAGTCTAAAGTTTTGGTTTTGAAGGGCCATTAATATGGTTCCGTATGTAATAAAGTTCTAAGTTGATTTTCTTTTTGTTTATGGTTTATTTTGGTTTTGAGATTTTTTTGGAGTTCGCCTTTTAATTGGTTTTGGTTTTAGACTGTGTTGTAGTAACATGATACAGCCTTAGCCTTATCACGATGGCGGTAATGCTTTGTTTTTCCTAGTTATTTCAGGAGTTTTAAGATATCTTCTTTTTTTATTTATAATATGTTTTCCGAAAATGTAGAGAAGGAAGCAGGAAAGTCTAGGGTGTTACAAGTGGTTACCAGAGCTTATTTTTCAAATAAAATAAAGTTTATTTGGGGGTACCCTATGTTTATTTTGGGAAAGAGGAGTTTTCTTATTTCGAAGTTTACTTGAATGGATTTCTCTAAATGTACTTTCCGAAAAATAGAAGTTTTGAGAATAAATTTTTAATCATTACATGTGCAGGTCATGCAGATTCAGGTATGTATCTGTGTTGTTGTCATTAATATCATGTGGTGGATTGGGTGGATGTTGGGCATGTAGGATAGACTTATCTCTGTTCTTCTCTCATCCATTTAAGTAAATGTTTTAGATGTTTCTTATGTGAATAGTTATTTTTAAAAGAAATTTATGTTGAGCACCAAACCTTTGTGTTTTAGATTGTAAGCTTGGTTTTGTGTGTGGCAAGGATGGCCCATTAGTTTTAAGTGTTGTGCAGGATGGTGGATAACTGCATGCCTAGTACAGAACCAGATCGGAACATTGAAGAAGGCTATGAGAGTTCACCCAATATGTTTGGAAGATTGGATTCTGTTGTTGGCACATGAGTACAATATTGAAGCTACCACCGTGGGACCAATCCGATCATGTGTCGCTTTAAGTGTTAGTTGTTTGCCAATCGTCCACCCTTACATTATTAAGCCATGTCAATGACTTTCATTTGTTGGAGGACTTCAACTACAACACCAAGTATAAGGATTCCGCATTGGTCCATAGGGTTTGGCGATGGGAGATTTTGGAAGATTCACCTGCAAAGGAGTAAAATTTCTGGAGTTAAATGCAATTGAGGAGCCCCCACCCCCACCAGTCCCATGGTCAAGAGAATGATGGCAATGAGTGAACATGAAGCCACCTCAGGTTTCTCAGGCTGAGTCGAGGATAGTTTATGTATGAGCTTGAGCAATCCAACCCCGGTGATTCCAGCGTGTGGAATGGTGACTGTTCTGGGAGAAGAAGAGCTTGCCCCTGAGAAGACAGGATGAAGATACTAAGGAGGACATGGATATGATATGTTAAAGATGATGCCGGTTTAACCTAAGACATTTGTGATGTCAAAGGACAAGGACCATGTTAATGTTTAGAAGTTTTGATATAGATATGAGTTAGTTAATATTGTTTAGTACTGTTGATTTAAATGTTGGACATTTAGATTGTTGCTTTTCTTTTGAATAAGTGGTAGTGAGCCATAAGGAATTTTGGGAGGTATTAACCACAGAATTCTTATGAGAATGAAATAATATGAGTCAGTTCTTTTAGGAAATAAGCCTCAAATAAAAGCACACCAAGGGAATTATTTTTATTATCATGTGCTAATTTCTTGTTTTTTAATGGTTGTGTAAACAATCAAACTAGTGAAGCATTCGCTCTAAGAATGGGAACTTCTTTGTGAGTCGATTGAGAAAAGGTTTATGTTTGTTAAAGTTTATGTTGTTCTAACTTAGAGTTAGACTACTTTAATTAAAGGTCTTTTCCCTCTACTGTAAAAATAGGATGGCTGATGGTAACAACAATCAGCGGATGATGTAGTGAACAATTAGCTACTGTAGCTGAACAGTAGCTGCTAGAGGAAATGGCATGGTAATGACCTGTGCTGGGATATTTTCAAGAAGATTGCTCAAATTAAGCCACCCACTTACAGGAGAACCCATCCAACTTGTTTTAGAGGGCGAGTTGAAAGAATCTACACAATTGTTTGGGGAAGTTAAGTGTCAGAAAGAGTTAAGGTGACCATGAAGCTTACTATTTGAGAGGATAAGCGATCTTTGGTGGTCACAAAATAAAGCTGCGATATGGGCTTTGCCAGGTTGAATTCGGCTGTTTTCAGAATATCCCCAATAAGTTTTATCTTGTGTTCCTTCAAGAACATAAAGCTTATGAGTTTTTGGAACTTAAGTTGGGAGTATGTCATTTACTGAGTATTACTCTAACTTTATAGAGTTGTCTAGGTGTTCCAAGGAGCTTGGCAACTGAAAAGTTGAAGACTAGTCGTTTTGAGAGAGGGTTACCCATAGACATCCAGTTCCAATTAGTCAGGTAGTCTTTGAGCCTTGGATGAGTCATATGGTAGAGCGGCATATCTGTATGCCTTAGACTAGAAGAGAAGGAGATGCTGAAAGAAGTTGAGACGAGGGAGACAAGAAAGATGTGGAGGAACTTCAACAACACGGAGTCATGGTGGATTAAAAAGCCTCGTTTCAACAATGAGTTTAGGGAAATAGGCAAACTTTGGGAAGCCTTCTAATGGAAATGAATAGGGCTGAGATGGCCACTAGACCAAAAATTACCTTTATAGCTCCTTTAATAGCTCTTTCGCTTATAACCTCGTAATTGGAAGAGTCGACTTTTATAGTATATGAGTGTTATGATAGTTGTTCTAATTAAAGCGCTATAAAAGCCTGCTATAGCGGTGTTCTACAAACAGCTATTAATAATATTACTACCTAATTTTTTTAATACTTTGATATGTTTTGTAACTTATACCACATAATGAAACTTCAGTATTTAGTTTTCTCTCCTTTTCCTCTCACTCACTGCCTCTCATTAATTATCCTTCAAATTCCTCTGAAACAATATTTTTGCCTGAAGTACAAGTATTGAATTTCTTAACAAATGACAATTGGGAGCTATTTTTCGATTACGGCTTATTTTGAAGACATGGTATGTCATTGGTTGAAATTTTCTCAATTTATCTTAAATGTAATTTTGTTTCAGATCTACTTCTCTCTTCGATTTTTTCTATTCCATAATTTAAATGTCATTGACTATGTGCGTTTGATTGATTGCAGGATTTATCCCAATTCAATTTCCAAAATTAATTTTTTTATGTAAGTTTCATTCGCTACTCATTATTGAAATTTTATTTTTTCTATTATTTTGTAAAATGTTACTAGACTTCATTCATGATATTTTTCTCGCAAAATAATTCCGAATTGTAGTTCTTTGGTTGTCGTAATTGTTGCTAATTAGTTCCTAATAATTTGTCAATTGACATGAAATCTGGGCTTTATTTACAGCAAACATAATTGTTTTCCTTTTGTCTTGCAGATGAACAACAACTAAAGAAACACGGAGCTGAGATTGATGGAGCTATTATACAAGTATATAGATTGATCCACCATATTTAGCGAATTATTAGTTTGTACTTTGAATTGTTGTGTCGATTCTTTGGATATGTGTATACACATTGTGATTATTGTGAACTCAACTTGTGGAATAAATTAATATGAATCAATTCATCGTTTTTTGATTGAAAATTCATAGCTTCAATGGGTTCATCCGCTTTTATTTTTAATTTAGTATTTGTTTTATAGCAATCTGTTGCTTTAATAGCGGTTGTTAGGGAACCGCTCTTAATAGCCCTTCTTTAATAGCGCGTATAAGGGTGCTATCAAATGCAACTCAACTTTAATAGCTATTAGAAAATAGCGGTTGCATTGACCGCTATTAAAAGTCATTTTGTCCGCTATTAAAAGATGATTTTGGTATAGTGGGCTACTCAGGAGGTCGTGTGTACTTCTCTGCAAGAATTGTTCTAACAATCACCCAGGAACCCAGTGACTTGGTGTTTGTTAACAAGCTCGGACACCGTGAGTAGGAGTGCTTCTCTAAGAACAAGGGAAACGAGAAAAGGGTCTCAATACAAAGGTAAGTCAATTAGAGGTCAACAGAAGGTTCAAAAGCAAAGAAACATGGGAGGAAAGTATGCTCAAGCCAAGAATAGAATGGGAAGTGGAAATGGAGGAAGTCAAACTAAGACCTCAAATACGGAAAGCTGAATGGGGATGGCTAGAAGTGAAACTGTATGTTGTAGGATGTTTTACTGTACTTTCTCTCTTCACTCTGTCCTGTTAAAGTTTTATTTGATTCTAGTGTACACATATTCTTTGTATCCGCTAAGATTTTGGAAATTTATGTGTTGGGAAGTAGATACAATAGATATGCAATAGTGTTACCATCAGAAAACAAAACAGTGTTCAGGAGATTTGGGATGTTCCCATTGTTGAGAGGCCTATAATACCCCTTAAAATCCCAAAATTTCCAGATTTAAATTGTAGTTATAGTTTTAGGATTTCAAGAAGAGAAAAAAATTTCGAAAAAAAAAAGAATTCGGAATTTCTGTAAAAAAACTCCTTCGCTGGCTCCTTCTTCCTTCGCCCTCCTCCTCGTGTCTCCCCTCCACCGCGCGCCACCACTGCCAGGCGCAGCGGTCTCGCCGGCCACCTTGTGCCACTTCCTCCCCTTTGTTTTGGTATTTTTCGAGCTCTTATAAAAAAAAATTCTTCTCTTGTTCTTTTTGATTCAATCTTGCAATTCATGTTCATCATTATGACTAATCATGTTTCTATGATTAATCTTGTATAGTTATAAAGTTATGAATTAGTTTAAAGTATGAATTTATTTGTTTGATCATAAAATTGAAATTGGGTTTTGAATGAATTATGATATTCATGATTTAATGGTTTTAATGAGTTAAACTTCAATATTATGATTGTTTTGGGGAAATTTAGTGTAATAGAGAGAGAGGAGAGAGGACTCAAATACAATGCTACAAACACTGTGCAATTTCTTAATATAAATAGTTGATTATCACTAATCACAAAGTATTCAATTAATACAAGCCTAGGGAGAGAACTCCTCTTCTAGAGAGAGAACTGTCAATCACTAGCTTTTAATGCTGATTCATGATGCCCCAAAATCAAGTGTAGAGGCCTTTTTATAGGCTTTTTGAGAATTGAGCCATGCTCAGATGTTGATAAGTGTTCACGTTTTTGTCATTGGATTTATTGCTGGGTTTGATTTGGTGGGCTTGACAATGATGGGCTTTGTTTTGCTGTCCAAGTGTCATTCTTCCCTTCGCTTACTTGTCCTAGTAAGATATGACCACGTGTCACCTCCGCACTGATCCACGGTCACCCATTGATGGGCCACATGTCATGCATTGTTAGGCCACGTGTCACCCATTCATTGGGCCATGTATTGGGGTATTATGCCCCACAGCATTTGCCCCTTCAAAAGGGGACCACATTGGGTCATGATCCTTTTTGTGCCCCTTTTGAACAAGCTTCTCAAAAATTTAATTGGTCTTAATCCTAGAACATTCGAAATTTTCATCTCCATAAATACCCCTCTTCATCCTTCATTATTCCATTTTGACTTCTTTGCATTTGACTTTTAGAGAGCGAGAGAACATCGAGTTTAAGAGAGAGAAGTTGTGGTGAAAATCTTCTAGAAAGAGAAGTGTGAAACACACTTATTAGGGTTCAAATTTACTGAAACTTTTCCTCATGCTTTCAACCTTTCGGCATCCCTCATCAGACCTTTTCATCTACTCAGGTACCGCTTCATCTATTCTTTTCTTTATTTTTTTGTTTAGTTCTTATGTCTTTTAATCGGCTTCCGAGTCTTTGCCATGAAACACAACGCTTACCTCCACTCCCATTGAGGTTTATGAATTGATTCCGTCCCCTTAAGGTTAAACCCTTCCATGGAGATAGAGAATCATTCATAATGGACCTTATCATACATTTGAGGTTTGTATGATCTCTCTTGTGCTGATGGGGCCGGCTTTGTGCCTATACCTGTGCAGGTAGACAACAATCGGCCAGGTATCTGAATGGACCAGGTAGCTTCTGGGTGCCTACACATGAAGTCCACAAATGTTGTGTCGGTAGAGGATACCAATCCTTTACTGAACTCAACAGCTGCTCAAACACTTAATTAATAAACCCCCATGTGGCCCCTGATACGGAGAACGGAGGCCCAAAGCCTCTCATCTTTCTAGTGAAGTGGATGATGGGGAAGACGAGGGAGAGTCTTCTCCAACCCATCTACACCCCCAGCAACTGTTTCTTAGAAAAAAAGCTTTAGGGATCATTACAAAACGAGTTAGAGGTTCATAGGAAAGCTTGTGTCTTTTGGTGCTGGCCTTAAGATAAGAGTACCCACTGCTGAGCATCAATCATTGTCTTCCACACAAAATTGTACCAGTGTATGAGGCAGCCATTGACTTATCTTAAGATTTCCTCTTCATCCTTTCATTACCACTATCCTTTCATTTCCTATGGCGGCAGATGCACTTTAGTTAATGTTGTGTTTGAATGGTTGCACTCTTATTGGGCTCAGGTGTTTGTAATCCCAAGGCTGTTATGCGCAAAATAATTCAGTTGTGTAGGGCTTTTTTATGGGAAGGCAAATACAGTTGTTCAAAGATTGTTCCTGTTTCTTGGGAATCTGTGTACAGCTAAGGGGCATGGGGGTCTTGGCATAATGCACTGTATTAAATGAACAAGGCAGCTCAAGGTAAACTGGTTGTGGCATGTTGCGGTCAAAGCTGATAGTTTATGGGTTAATGGGTGCACAGTGTCTACATTAGAAGGCTGATTGGTGGACTACTTTCCACCATCCACACAAGATGGGGGTGGAGGAATATTTGTAGAATTAGGAGGAGGTGAAAAATGATTTTGCAAGGAAGAATGGTGGTCTGGTGAGCAGTATTCTATTGTAGCAGGTTATAACTTTTGCAAATGAGGGAGAACCTGTGGAATGGGCTGAGTGGGTGTGGAAGTGACATGAATATTCCTAACATGCATTTATTAGCTGGCTGCAATGCGAAGAAGCTAAAAACTAGTTTTCTTGCCACACTTGAGGATGAATGTCACTGAGGATTGTGTTGTTGTGGCAGGGACAGGGAAACAGTCAGTCATCTTTTCTTTCTTTGTGAGTACAGTAAAGGTTGCCTATACGATTTTGTAGATGGCTGCAGATTGAGCAAACCCTGAGCTTAGTATGACAATGTGTAAAATTGGAAGAATGCTGGCCAAGGAAAACTGCAACATCAAGTACTTACTGTAGTCTTGCTGCTTTAGTTTATTGTATTTGGATATCAAGGATAGAGTGCTATGAGGCTGGAGCATGGCACACTGATAGGATATGTCAACAAGTAAGGAAAGTTGTCTGGCTCAAATTTCAAGGGAAGCATGATAGAGTTCTTGTGCATGACAGAGACTGGTTCCATTCCTTGTACCAGGATAGCTAGGTTCTTGCTGGCTATTGGTTGACTGCAGTTGCTAATGGCAGGGGTGGGTGTTGGGCAGGTTAAATTTTTTGGTGCTAATGGTTTAGGGTGTTGTGGTGTGTCATTGACAGGTTTGATAGCAGGTTTCTGGTTGAGCTGTGCTTTTTTTGGTCTTTTTTGGTGGCTCTAGGCATTGTGTAAAGCACTACTGCTCATGATTTGCTATGAGCAGTTTGGGTGAAGGTGTTGCATTCTTCTAACCTCGTTGTTGGGTTTTAGGATTTATGAAGGTTGGTGTTGGTTTCTATTTTGCAGTTGGGTAGTTGAAGGCCTTCGTTACTGCTGGGTTGTATTCCAGTAGTCTTTGCTTTGCAGGGGTGCAGTTTGCTGTGCTTACTACAATAATGCAGCCTAGGAAGAGCAGTGGCAGCTGTGAGTAGATGTTAGGCTGATAATGATGCAGTTTAAAATGTGCAGGGGTGCAGTGGCACTTGTTGGGGGACAACAGTTTGGAGTCCCTTTTGGTGTGGCTGGTAGCTGCAGTCTGATGTTATTTGGACTGGTTTGCTGTGATTATGGTTGGTGAATGTTGTGGCTGTGTGGTGGTCTTAACTGTCCTGTGCAGGGGTGTAGTGTGGCTGTTGATACTGCAGTAATTAGTCTGGGAAGCAGTTGTTGTTGGGATGCAGCTTGCTGTTAGGCAGCTACTGGATGCAAGGCAGTTTTGGTAGGTGATAGGACTGATAGTGAGCAGTGGAATTTTGCTGAGGATGCAGGTTTGTTGAAGGCTGTTTTGAGTTGAGGCCCTGCTTGAGCTGCTGTTTAGGCATGCTTTGGGAAGCATAGTTTGGACTGCTATAATGCATTTTTCCTCTCATATTGTGACAGAATTTCACTCTCCACTGGGTTTTTTCAGTTTTATGGCTGGTGCTTAGCTGCTGCTGTGTGGAGGATGTTGAGTGGCTGGAGGTAGGCTGATTGTGCAGGATTTGGTTGCTGCTGGTTGTTTTTTCATAGTGCTGGATGTGCAGGCTTTGAAAGCAGGATTGTAGTGTGGTGAAGTTAGGGGCTGCTGTTGGTTTCTGTAGCTTTGCAGACTAGGAAGTTCAGTCTGTGAGGTGTACATTCAGTCTGTTAGGGAGTGCAGTCTGTAGTGCAGGGTTTTGGTGCTTTTTCTGCTGCAGATGCAGATTTGTGCATTCTGAAAGTGAGGTGAAGGGTGTTTTTAAGCTGCTGTTAGCCTTGAATTGAACTAGCTCTGGATGTTGTTTTGAGAAGGTTGGCTAGTGTAGTGGCTTTAGTTTTTTTTGATGTTTGTTTTGTATAGGTTTAATGTACTGTTTTTTTTTTTTTTTTTTTTAGTTTGGGGTAGCATTTGTTGTATAGTTGAGCTGGTTTTTGGACTACTGAGTGCAAAACGTAGTCGGTTTTGCCAAAGTAGTTATAGGATGTAATTATTCTCCTTTTTTGGTATAAATCGCTTACATTTTTACCAAAAAACAAAAAAAAAAAAACTCCTAGAAGAACATTCTTGGCTACATAGCCACATGTGAGTTGAGGGGGATCCCCATGACTTGCTGTTTTTTGTCACATGCATTCTATCATGCGTGTGAACTCAAATAGAGATGCCTAGTTCGTTATCTCTTCTAGAAAAAACTTATCATGACCGCTTCAAAACCAAACAAATGGAAAAGGTGGAGACATCGCTTCTTCTATATCCACATCAGTCAAGAGGGTCTGGCCGACTTTCTGAATGAGTGGATTGAGAACCCCTATCTAGCTGATAGGAACCCACGATCTTCCCCCCTTCATCCAAGTTTGACTTCATTTTTTAACATTAACTTTTCGGTAACCGCCAAATCATTATGAAAACAAAGGGTGGTAAATCCAGAAAGTTTTTGTTCCATTGATATGGGTGCTAGATTTTATTTGTTTAGAAGCAACGTTTTTGTGTCGGCATGTGGCCTTCTTTGAGCATGTCTAGAGGTAGTTCGGATACCACCATCATTTTTATACTTGATTGCTCTTGTTAAATTTCATACATGATTAATCAATATCTTCTTGTTTTTGCAGGAAAGCTATGAGCCAACTAACACCACCCAAAAGGGAGAGAAGATGAGTGGCGAATAGTTGGAGAAGCTATACGAGCTGAAGAACTAGGAATGGAGAGATCGTCGTGAAGACCGAGGTATTTCTTGTTTAACTCATATCTTAGATACTTTCGGGTTAATTACAAGTGTAGTATAACGGCCGACATGTACATGAAAATGAGTCCTTTTTTGATGTTATTCCCTTTTGCAGCTCCTGTTCGATATAATCATACCAATAGATGTTTTCGAAAAATGTCCAACCATGACCCTGTTTGGTATATCTCACCGAACTCCATTTTTTGATTTGTTTTCATGTTTATCCTATTCAGTATATTAAGCCGAGCAGATATATTATAAAGTAGTTTCAGAATGAACCTATTCGGCATAATTAAGCCGAACGGTGTTTTATGAAGTGATTTCACAACACCCAGTTAGGTATGTATAGGTCGAATAGGTGTTTTTGTGATGTGATTTCACAAGCACTCTGTCGTATGTATAGCCGAACTGTGTTTTGTAAGTGACCTCACAATAACCTTGTCCGGCTTGTATAGACCAACAGGTGTTTTGTGAAATATTTTACAATCCCCCCTGTTCGGATATATAAGTCGAAGATGTGTTGTGAAGTGATTTCACGATCACCTTGTTCGGTATTATAAGCCGAATAGGTGTGTTGTGAAGTGATTTCACATAACTTTATTTGGTATGCGGATACCAAATAGGTATTTAAAGAAGTAATATCACACTTCCCTATTCGGTACATATATATCGAATAGGGTTTGTAAAAATTTTTCTTTTCACTTTTACCATTCGGTATTAAATACCGATTTAGGTATAGGCATGACTTCTCCATCACTTTAATTCGTATTAGGAACCGAATAGGGTGTTTAGTCTTAGACACTACACTCTCAACCATCCGGTGTTAGTATAACCGAATAGGGTGTTAATGAAAACATTACTTTTTCATTGATCCGCCTTAGTATACCGAATTGAGTCTTAATGTAAAACATTAACTTTTTACTCATCTTGATTTTTATGCTCTTTATAGGAGATGGAGCCCCTTACCAGGTGACTAGAAAGTGAGCAAGAAGAGGTCGGCCATTTCGACCTCGAAAAAGAGCAAAAAGCCTCATCAGAGGAAGTGCAACAGGTGGAGTGTCCACTACTGCTCCTCTAGTAGAGCATTCGTTCTAACGGGCGTTTCCTGAAAAAGGTAGGAGGGATTGACTGCTCATACCCTAAATGCTCTTGCCGGCGTTAGTGAGGGGCCAAGGAGGTCATTCCTTCGTCTGTGCAAGAACTTGCACATAATCTCCATGCTCGTGTTGCTGGTAAGTTTTTTACTGACCGTGTGCAAGCATTACTTGCAGAAGCAAGTAATGTTGGATCAGTCCTGCTGGCTCTAAATCCGTGTCCTTGGCTATTGTAGAGTCAACGAAGACCGAAGGATATTAGGTGAAATCTTCATCCTCTTCATGGTTTCCCGGCCCCGGAGACCGAAGCTCATCAAGGAGATCATGAAGATCGTCCCCCCGAATACCGAAGCTCGTTGAAGAACTTCTATGAGGGGGCGATCAATACCTCATCCCGCCGTCCGTATGGCGCTTCTGGAGGTATGTTTTCACATTTGTTTTCAGTCTTTGACTATTTATAACTCTTCCATTTTTGTCACTGAATTGTTTAAGTGCACGCTATCATTCGTTGGATGCAGCTAAAGAATGGAAAGCCCGAACTAAGCGTGATCTTAAGGAGTCTCGGGGAGAGGTAAATACGGTGATGGATACCGCCATGTTTAGCACTTGTGAACTTGACTTAAGTTCTCGTGCTACCATGGATGTACAGATGGCTAGCATTGTCAACCTCAAGGCCGAACTTGCTAAGGCCGAGGCTCAGTGTAGGGAGGTTGAACTGGAGAGGGATGCCTTTATAAAAGAGAGAGATGACGCCATTTCCAATGCCGAACAACGGAAGGCATCAGCCGATAAAGCTAATGACCTTGAAAAGGAGAAGGCATCCTTCCTCAAAGAGAAAGAGGCCCTAAACCAAACAATCAAGTAACATGAGCAGGCTGACCTGCTCGTTCTAGTGAAGATTACAGCCGCCGTCCGGGAGGCTGAAATTGCTCAACAAAAATTGGTTCAGGTGGTGTGGGAAAAGGCTTTCCCAGAAAATGCTTTCCCAGGAAATGCTTTCTCTTGGTTCCAGCCCTACTTGGAATGGGCTCTACTCAAGGTCGCTGCTGATGCTGGTGGGCAGCCCGAGCCGGAGTTCCAGGAGCAAGGAGAGGATGAAGATGATGAAGACGAAGAAGAATGATGCTCCTCCTCCCCTTCCATTGAACATTTAATATTATTTTTATTAATCATTTGGTGTTGGCCGGTCTTTTAATGACCGTTTTATAATCTGTAACAATGATGGTCTAAACAATTATTTTTAGTCCTGGTGAATCACTCACCAGGCCTTTTGGACCTTGACGGTTTGGTGGACTTAGACACCGAATCATCCTTTATCTTATATATATGAAGTTAGCATTTGGTATCATTATACCCTTTTGTGTTTACTCATTTTTGCATTTATATTTTGCAAAAGTTTACAAGTATGATTCATCATTCAGCATGCTTTCTTCTCATTTTTGCATTTGAATTTTGCAAAAATTTTGAGGTGTCAATTGTCCTTAGGCATGCGTGAGTTCTTCCTCACTTTTACAGTTGAAGTGTAAATTATCACTCGGCATACTGTTGGACATGTAGGGATGCCCTTGAAATTGATGAATGTGTCGGTCTAAACACTCTTAACAATAAATCTAGTTTACCAATGAAGTAGTTGATTGGCATGAAATGTGGTAAGTTTGACAGACTTATTACACTTTGTGCCAATCAATTACTACCGTATTTGTCCCTAAACGAGATTATATTGTCAAGGTAGCAAATGTGACTGAAACTTTCAACATTCTTATTCCCTATTGGCACATGATCCTCCGTTATATCCCATACACCGAAGCATAGAGTTAGTTCGACTTTCTTATACCGATTAGGATCTTTGAAAGACGCAACATAAACTAGTTAACTATTCGATCTCCAGGTACCGAATGGATTCTTGGTAATAGGCATTAAACTTGCTACCTATTCGGTCTCTAAACACCGAATAGGCTCTTTGCAATAAGCTTTAGATTCGCTACCTATTCGGACTCTCAACACCGAACACGATCTTTACAATAAGCCTTAAACTCAATACCTATTCGGCCTCTCAACGACGAATAGGATATTTGCAAGTATCATCAACTTGCTACCTATTCGATCTGTAAGCACTGAATAGGGTCTCTGCAATGAGCATTGAATTTGCTATCGTCTCGGTTTCAAAGTATCGAATTGGATCTCTGCAATAAATCTTGAATTTGCTACCTATTCGGTCTCTAAGTACCAAGTAGGATCTCTGCAATGAATATTAAGTTTGCTACCTATTAGGTCTCTAGACACCGAATAAGGTCTCTACAAAATGAGTATTGAATTTGCTACCCTTTCGGTTTTGAAGTACTAAATAGGGTCTCTTCAATGAATCTTTAATTTGCTACCTATTCGGTCTGTAAACACCGGATAGGGTCTCTGCAATGAGTATTAAGTTTTGCTACCTATTAGGTCTCGAAACACCGAATGGGTCTCTGCAAAATTTGTCCTTACTTGGTCACTAAACACCATTTAAAGACTTAACTAAGCTAGTGACCTGTTGGCCTTACTTGGCCAACAAGATTTAAATTAAATTTGGGATGAGTAGGCATGGGTGGCCAATCTCTTCTCCTATAACAAAGTTTGGAGTTTCATGGGCAAACTATGCCCCTTCTCTCTTTGTTATGGCAGGGAGAAAGTTTTGTTGTCCAAGCTACTCTCTCTGAGTGGCTTTAATTAGACATGGGATCACTATGAACTCTTTATTTATCCTTTACATTCGTCACATAAGTCATGAAGAAAATTAAAACATGACAATGCATTAAATTTAACCAAGTAAACCAGATCAGTCATTTAACTTCTTCAACATCCAATTACATGGTTTGGCTGGTTATCAAAGACATTCAAAGCCTTGTTCATAAAAATGCCTAGTTACAAAACATCTAAGGCAAATACAAAAAGAGGCCTAGTTGGCAAGCAACATCTTTCGCACTTAGGGTCCTGATACGCCTTGTTGTGAAACAACATCTGAGACATGCTAGCAATGATATTTCTTCAAGTTAGCTTCATTCCAGGTTCTCACGACTGGTACTCCCTCCGTCGTCTCAAGACGATATGTCCCATCCCTAATCACTTCGACGATACGGTATGGTCCTTCCCAGTTAGGATTTAATTTTCCGTCTTCATTGGCTCGTCCCACAGCTTCCATTATTCGGAGTACAAGGTCTCTCTTCCTGAGTGGCCAGACTTTAACTTTCTTCTGATATGCTCTAGTCATTATCAACCTGTATAAGCAAATCACATAGATACATATAGAGGGTTTCCTTGGCCAAAGGACTGACGAGCCGTGGCAAAGTGTACAAATGTGCTTTCAAACTAATCAAGGCCTATTCAAATTTCACTTTCTCTTTAATAGTGTCAAAGAAAAAGTGACATTTGTCCCCAGACTTAGACAAAAACCTTCCAAGGGCTGCCAAGTATCCGGTCAACCGTTGGACTTCCTTCACAGTGCGTAGGTGTAACACCATGGATTTTTCTAACTTTCTACTTCTCATTTTTCCGGAAAACATATTACATTAATAATAATTATATTTATTAAAACTACTAAATATGGAAAAACAAATGTATTACCGCCACTGTGATAACGTCTAAGGCATTTATCAAAGTACTACAGCGGAAGTTTTAAAACCAAAACAACTTAAAAACTAACTTCAAACAATTTCAAATTAAAATCAACTTCAAACTTATTACACTTCAGAACCATATTAATGGTCGTTAAAACCAAATCAAAACTAATATAAAAGTCTTTAGAAATCAAAANCCTAATATAAAAGTCTTTAGAAATCAAAACATCCAAAATAAATGTTAGTCTTCATAAGCAATTAAAATTAAGCAAAGCTATAAAACATCTGTCACTAATACTCCCATCATATGAAATGACTTATGCCTACTTATAGCTGCAACTTTTCTTATACTAGTAACTCTTACCACAAGTGGGTCATCGTAGGGCCAACTCTAAGACAAAGCCATGCACACAAAACAAACAGTTAGCAAAGCTGAGTACATAACTACTAAAGACTATGCAACAACAATAAGAAATAAATCATGCACTCAACTTACCTTGACACTTTTTTCCTGTACATGACTCATTAATTTAATTATTATATTTAAACATATGAATCATGCATCAAGCGGGTTTCTTCTCTAAAAAATCTCACCCTATTAGGCACCAACTTGGGAGCAACTCCAAGAAGGTATTACTATGTCACATAAAGTGACGGATATCCAGCGCATTAGAAATAGAAAAGAGTACAACGTCTTGTACCCCAATTAGAAGTCATAGATCACCGTTCCATACGGCTCCCCCCATTGTTCATACTCAAGGTATATACTTTCCAAGAGTTTATGCAAGTCCCTTACACTTTCCATAATTTATCAGGTTTAACAATGTTGTGACTCTTATGCAACATCACACAAACATGCATCCAATCAAGTAGCCAGTTTAATTATGTTAACTTAAGGTGATAAAATTAATCTTTTGTGTGTCCTTTAATTAAATCGAACCTCCTGTATCACACATTCCCGTGAGTGGCTAATAACTTGCTTTGTTCTTCACCACACATTAACCGTGAGTGGCTAATAACTTGCTTGGTTCTTGACCACACATTAAACTGTGAGTGGCAACATGTCTAAAAATGAATGCTCATAACTTCTTTTAATTATGTGAATAAAAATTCACAACTATCTTCTTTTTTATTAGTAAAATTTACCAACTTAAAATGACTTTCTTCTTTGATCAAAACTATTGGCCAATTAAAGTGATCATAACATCTAATTCAAGCTTATAAATTCAACTTTCTATTAACATGGAATGCCATCATACTTTAAGAACATGCTACTAACAAACTTGCCATGCACATAATTCATGATCAAAACAAGCATACAGATTTCATGCAATCAAGAATTGTTTAAGCTGCATTCCACTCTTATGTTTGTCTTTAGCACTTACGTACCTTGTAAAATAACTGTGCTCCGCCACAACTTCTAGAGGTGGACTATTTTCAAAGTCTCCTACATAAGGAAAAATCGAACAAATTAAAACCTTGTTGACTAAATTCTACAATGACTATAACTAACTTCTATATTGGAAACTTTGTCCAAATCTTCCTTATATGGTCTCTATTCAATTCCATACTTCACTTTTCTTTTCTATTGCAATTCTACTTAGATTTCGGGACTATTTATGCTTTATAAACCTAATAAAATTTGTATGCCACTTTAGAAAAGTGGATAGCAATCTAAATTTATCAAAACTCCTTGAAAACTTCTGACAACACAATCAATCATACAATGTATTACTTAACTTATATCAATATAGAATTGATGTGTGATCATACTAGTACAATTTGGACACTTAGAACTTAATTTAACTGGTTTTTATTAAAATTTCAGATTCATTTATAACGTTAAAGTCTGAAACTTATAAAAACATCATATTTTCATGACAAAACACTTCTACAATCACTAACATATTTATGAATCAATCCAGGCTTTAGAACAAATTTTTCATACGCCAAAACATGGTCACAATATTTATTCAACTCACCATGATTATAAAATTTGACAGCTTTATAAATTAATCCAACTTAATAACTCATCATAAACTCCACCCATATAATCGAATGAATAATATGAAATTTTAGAACATAAAAATTCATAAAATCATAACTTCATAAATTTTCAAACCCTAACTTATAATTTCATGAACACCAAAATTAATTCATGCCTTAAAACAATTCATACTTATTTCAAAACTTATTAAACTTATAAAATATTAAACATAATTTAAACATGAATTTGTAGATTGAATCAAAATAAAGAAGTAGAATTTTTTTTTTTCCATAAAGAGTCCGAAAAATACCAAAAAGAGGGGAGGAAGTGCAGCGGTTGCCGCTGGTGGCGCGTGTGGCAGCTGTAGTGGCGCGGTCGCTGCCGTGGTGGGGGTCCGCCACTGCAGGATCCCAAGGCAACCAAACTCCTCTCCCTTTTTTTTTTCGAAATACCGAACACAAAATATTTTTTTCTTCTTTTTTTTTTTTTTCGGAAATTTGCAACCCTTTTTTTCTCCCTTTTCGCTCTAGATTTTTGGAATCCTAATGACTAGTATGATCATAAAAATTTGAAATTTTAGGTTTTATAAGGTATATATAGGCCCAAGTAGGATTTTTGTGAGGCCCATAAATACTCCTAAATAAATTAGGAAACCTTTGAAATATATTTTTGAAGCTTTTAAAATATTTTTAACTATAAAATATTATTTACTTTCACAACCAAAACTTGTTATTTATTTTATTTTATTAATTTTTTTTATTTAACATTCCTATGAAAATAATTTTCAATAAAAATATTAAAATTATACGAATAAAATACAAAATAATTAATCGTATAAATGAAAAATACTTTGTTTAAGTACATAAAATGTGGGGTATTACAGTGGGGAAGTCATTTTGGTGAGCTCATATCTGTCTGGATTCGCCTCAATACCCGTCGTTGATCATCAAAAATCCAGAAATTTTCCAGATACACCCCAAAAACAAACTTTTTTGGTTTGAACTTCTTATCATACTTCAGATAGTTCTCAAAGTTCTCTCCATGTCATCAACATGATCTTCCTTTCCTTTGCTTTTTACAATAATTCATCAATATACGCTTCAACATTCCTACCCAATTGATGCTTGAAGACCTTGGTGACGAGCTTTTGAAAAGTAGCTGTACATTTTTCAAACCAAAAGCCATCACCTGTAGAAATACAGTCCATATTCAATCATAGAGTGGTCCTCTCCTGATCATCGTGCCATAGTGGGATCTGTTGAAATCCTGAATTTGCATCCATAAACTCATAACGGCATGCCTCGCCGTTAAATCAACCAAGTGATCGATTTTAGGCAAAGGAAGCTATCCTTGGACATGCCTTGTTGAGATCTGTGTAATCGACGCACATGCGCCATGTGACATTGGGCTTGGGCGTTAAGACCACATTCGTGCGAATGAAACTAGCGTCAACAACTTCTAGACTTCCTTAGCTGGCTGCTTTGTTCCTTCCTCTCCATGATTTCTCTTCTTCTACCTTACTGGTTTATCATCTGGTTTGACGTCTAGACGGTGAATCATACCTCTGATCATGCCTGGCATTTCACTCACTTGGAAGGCAAATCTTTGAATTCTTTCACAAATTTATCATCTTTTCTTGCTGTTCGGGAGTTTAAAGTTGCCCCAGCTTGAAAACTCTATTAGGTCTTTCCACTTCTAAGGCCACTTCGACAAACTCCCTAGCGGGTTGTGGCCTCAACCATCCGGCATACACATGTCGCGAAATGCCATAACAGGCTTAGGCTCTCTCTGTCCGACTTACGCTTCTTAGATTGAGGCGTTTCTTCCTTGGCCACGCTAGGGTTGTTGCTTTCAACTTTCTCAAATAGCATTCTCTCTCGCAGTCCCTACTACTTTAATTGAGTTCATCAACATTAAGTGGGGAACCACTACTACTTTAATTGAGTTCCAAGTAGTCTTCTCAGAAATGATATATAGCCATGGGCTCAAGTATTACTAACCCTACAAACAAATTTTTGGTTCTCCTTGGTGCCTACCCTCAGAGGTGTCACCGAGCCCATGGATGAATTACCCCCTCCAAACCGATAATCGGGTTTCAATCGTTGGAGGGTGTTTCTAGGGATTTCAGCTTCTCCTGGTAAGCCATACTTATGATGTCCTAAAAGTTGTCTGTGTGAATAAGATTCGCCCTGACTCGCAAATTTGCTACTTCATCTCCACAACTGAGGGTCATCATGAGGATTTCTCACCTCATCCCTATCTTTTCACAGATCATCAGATAAGAATTCATCATCTTTCTTTCTTGCTTGGGACCCATACTTGGAGAGATTTCTCAAATGTTCCATTGTCCCTTTTATAGGTGGGCCACCAGAAGCAAATCCTCCTGAATCACATGTCTACCATTCAGTCAGTATCCAGATCATTAGTGACCTTCTCTTTATCCTTCCTCTGAAATTTATAATTTAACTTTACTACATATTAGTCCAACATCCCTTTCCCTACTAACTTGTGTAACAACCTTTTAAGGTTATTGCAATCATCATTGTCATGAACCACATCCTTTTGGTAATGATAATACTCGTTATTTTGAGATCGGCTGGTCCTTTAAGTGGTTGAGGTGGCTCAACTCGAACTTTTCCTTAATTTCCATGAGCATGTGGTATGAGTCCTTAGTAAACTCATAGGCAGGTCGTTAAGGCCTAACCCTCTTCTTGTGGGTTTAATGACGTGACCTTGGCGAGTCTCCAATGGTCCACGCTCCCTGTCTCTTTTCATCTCTTTCTCTAAGCTGGACTCGGCTCTGATGGTTTGGATGAACTTTGAACTTTTCCTTTAATTTCCATGAGGATGTGTGTATGAGTCCTTGTAAACTCATAGGAGGTTGTTAAGTAGCCCTCTTCTGTGGGTTTAATGACGTGACCTTGCCGGAGTCTCCAATGGTCCCACACACTTGTCTCTTTTCATCCTTTCTCTAAGCTAGACTAGCTCTGATGGTTTGGGATAAGACTTCTCTTTCTTTCTCAACTTTCTCTTCTTTTGTTGTGGAGAAAACTCCGTAGCATGAATGTATGATTCATCTTCCATTAAAATCTCTGGAAGGGTTCGTTGCCCTTCTTCACCACATCGAACTTAAACCCGAAGAGTGTGAGTCCTTTGACAAAAGTTATAAAAGTCCACTTCTCTTAAAAGTACCGGTCTTTTGAGCATTTCTCGAATTGAACCTCTTCACATAGGATCTCAAACTTTCATTGGGCCTTGTATCACCTTACCTAGGTGCATACTTGCTTTCTTTCACGCTTATTCGCCATAAAGTGATAGGAGAATATCATGCTTAATTCAGTGAAATTATTGATGCTATCCTCTGGTACTAAACCAACTCGGGCTACCCCTTCAATGTAGCTGGGAAGTATTTGCACCAAGTTGCATCATCAGCCACTGAGCATACATTAAATTTTTGTAAGTGACAAGTATCGTCCAGGTAAGTTGTACCATCATAGGGTTTTATGTTAAGAGCCTTAACCTTCCATACATTAGGAGCGGTTAGGATGACAACTGAGAGGGGGATTTCCCTCCATGTTCATTTTAGCAAACTGGTTGTTCACTTCTGTAAGTAGGGTGCTACCTCACGCTTGCTTGTGCTCTCCTGTAGGGTTATGATGCTCTTGGATAACTGCGCTTCTTCTTCTTCATACTCCTGGTTCGGATGATAAAGTTGCATTCATTCAGGATAGGTGAAGCTGTTCTGCGTCTATCATAATGATGAGTTTCATGCTCCCTACAGGGATTATGTCTTGATCAGACATCAAAGTAGTGGATGATGTCTAAGAAGCAGCCGCACCCTCTCCCTTTCCAACCTCTTGACATGTAGGTAATCCCTAGCATCCAAGAAGGTTTGAGATAATCCCTCTAGGGTTTCCGAGTCTCTTGGTTGCATAGCAGTTGGGAAGCTTTTTTCATCAACCTGGGTGTCTTGGTCGACATCTTCTCAATGATTCTCCTCTTCGCCTTTGACTTAGTTTTAGTCTTGGGGGCATGATTAAGACTCAGAACCAACTCATCACTGAGAGACAAGTGAGTGTCCAACCAAACATCATTTCCTTAATTCTACCATGGACACCGAGTACTTTGTGAAGGAATGGTCCTCAGACTGACGGGCCTTCCCCTTCCTCCGAGGAGGTTGGTCACTCTCCTTATCACCGGCTAAAGGTTCATCTTCAAGAAACACCTCTTCATTTTGGGGATTATATTCCCTAGAAGATGTCTTATCCTATAAGGTCCTAGAGGTTGAGATACTCTCTTTAGGTATAACTTGTGATGCCATTGTATAGTATCCTCCCCTCTGAAGGCGCCACCTAATTTAGGGAAATTTAGTGTAATAGAGAGGGAGGAGAGAGGACTCAAAGACAATGTTACACCACAGAGCAATTTGTCTTAATATAATCAGGTAATTAATCACTAATCACAAAGTATTCAATTAATACAAGCCTAGAGAGAGAAACTCCAGTTTTAGAGAGAGAAGCTCTCAATCACTACCTATTAATGCTGAATTCAGGATGCCCCAAAATTGTAATACCCCATATTTTAACGTATTTTAAGGAATTATTTTTGTATTTTATACGTATGATTTTAATATTGGTATTGAGAAATTATATTCAATAAGAATATTAAACAAAATAAGTAAAATAAATTTTAATTAAAATAATTATTTTGTGTCTATAAATAATATATTGTCTCATAAAATATTTTGAAAAGTTTCTAAAAGTAGATTTTTTAAAGTTTCCTAATTTATTTTAAGGCAAGGGCATAAAAGTAATTCCAAAAATTTAGGATAATTATGGGCTTTCACCAAATCCTATTTTGGGGCCTATAAATACCCATTAAAACCCAATTTTCAGATGTTATTTTGCAAATTGGTGATTTAGGATTCCAAAATCTAGAGAAATAAAAATAGAGAGAAAGAGAGGAAAGTTCGAACAAAAAAAAACAAAATGTGTTCGGTTTTTGCGAAGAAGCAAAAAAAATTCTTATCCCCTTGCCGCAGCCCCGTCGGACCCACCTGATGTCGAAGCCCTTGCCGACGTTCCTGCCGCCGTTGACGCCGCTGCAATTGCCGGCCACCCTTGCTCCACCCCTTCTTTTGGTATTTTCGAAATTATAAAAAAATTCTTCTTCTTTTTTTTTGATTTAATTTTGCAAATTCATGTTTATATTTATGATTAATCATGTTTTTATAAGTTTTAATCATGTTCTAGGAAGTTATGATTTTTTTTAAACAATGGATTTATTTGTTGTTCATAAAATTTTAGATTAGGGTATATAAAGTTATGAAATTCTTGATTTTTATCAGTTTTTCTGATTTAAACTTCAATATTATGATCATGAATTGTTGTTGGGTGAATTTATGATGATTTTAGATTGATTTTTAAAGAGTTTAAACTTGAATTATATTGGTGTCCAAATTTTGAAACCATGAAAATCAATAGAATAAATATTATGAACATGTTTTGGGTTATGAAAACTTATTTTAAAGCATAGATTGGGTTCATAATGATGTTAGTAGATTGTAAAAGTGTTTCATGATGAATTTATGATGTTTTTATGAGTTTCTAATGAGTTTTAGATGAATAAACAAAGCTGTAAATGTTTATTAAAATTTGCTTATGCCCAATAAAAATAATAACATGTAATATAGTGAGACATAAATATCTTTAATGCATCTAAGTATTGTGTATCGATCCTAGAACATGACTATAGTGTGTTATGATCAAAATATCATATTTAGAAAGGTTTTAGAGTGGTGTTAAGAAAGTTTACAAAGCTGCCATTTTTGGAAAATTACCGAAAATCAAGTATTTTGCAATAGAAAAATCAAAGTAAAGTATGGAATTGAATAGAGACCATAAAGGGAATGTTTTGGACAAGTTTCCAATATAGAAAGCTAGTTTAGAGTTATTGTAGAACTAGGTCAACAAGGTTTTAATTTAGTTTCGGTTTTCTCTATGTAGGAAACTTTGAGATAGTCGACTTTTAGAAGTTGTGGAGGATCACCACTATTACATATTAGGTAAGTACTAAAGATAAACAAAAGAAGTAGAATTCAGGCTTGGTTGATCTTTTATGTTATGGTATGTTGTTGTGCTTGTTTGGAATGTGAATTGGCACGCATGAAAAGTTTTATTAGAAGTATGATTTTATATTATTTTGACATTCCTGTTTTTATCAATATAAATTCTACAAGATTTAATTGGAATGTTATGAGCAGTTTAATTTGGCCAATAGCTTATTTATGAAGAAAGGAAGTTATTTAAGTTGGTTAGTTATTTAATCAACAAGAAAAGTATTTGGTGAATTTTTATTCACATGTTTAATAGAATTTAATGAGCAATTATTTTATACATGTTGCCACTCACAGTTCAATGTGTGGTCAAGGAGAAAGTAAATAATTAGCCACTCACTGTTAATGTGTGGTAAAGGAAGTTCAGTTTAATTAAAGGGTACAGATGAGATTATTTTTAGAATCACTTTAAATCAAAGATAATTAGCCGTTACCACGGTGGCGGTAATACTTTGTTTTTTCCTCGTTGTTTAAAAGTTTTACTGAGGGTATTTATTTAATATTTATAATATGTTTTCCGGAAAAAGATAGAGTAGAAGGTAAGGAAATTCCAGGGTGTTACAATGTGGTTACCATAGCTTAGTTTTTGAAATAAATTAAATTTTATTTTTGGGGATACCCTAAGTTTTATTTTGGGAAAGAGTAATTTCTTATTTTGGAAAGTTTTTTTGGAAATGGAATTTTTCTAAAATTAGTAATCTCCGTAAATAGAAAATATGAAAAATAAAAGTTTTGTAAAATAAATTATTTGTGCAGGTATGCAAGGAATTCAGGTATGTGTTATGTGGTATTGCTTTAATATCATGTGGTGAGTTTGGGTAGGAAGTTTGGGCATGTAGGATAGACTTTATTTCTGTTCTTTCATGCATTTAAGTTCATGTTTTAAGGTGTTGCTTATGTGAGTAGTTATGTGTAAAGGAAATTGTATGTTAGCCACCAGACCTTTTGATGTAGAACTGTTAGTTTTGTTTTGTTGCGGGAAGGATGGTCCATTAGTCTTAAGTGTTGTGCGGGATGTCGTAGACTATGCCTAGTAAAGACACACATATGGAAACCTTGGAGAAAATGGACTATGAGAGTCCACCTCAGTACGTTTGGAAGATACGGTTTTATTGTTGGTATATGAGTACGGTATTGAAGCTGGCGCAATGGGACCAACCCGACCATGTGTCGGCCCTAATTGTAAATTGTTTGCCTGTCCGTTTGCCCCTCCTTGAAATCAAAGCGAAGTTTAGTAATTTTCACTTGGCTGGAGGACTTCCAAATTATTCTAACCATAAGGATGCAATTGGCCAGCGGGGCTGTGATTGGAGGAACCT
>PYUH01002129.1:0-5000 GCA_016808085.1 Suaeda aralocaspica
AATAACAACAACAGAAACAACAGCAACAACAACAACAACACAACAACAAAACGGAAAGGAGAAACAAAAACAACAACTGAAACAACCACTAACAATAGCAACACAACAACCACAACACCCAACAACAACACAATACAACAACAACAACAACCACAAGAACAACAACAACTACAAAACAACCACAACAAACAACAACCACAAACAACGACAACAACAACAAGAAACAACAAACAAACAAAAACAAAAAACACAACAACAACATACAACAACAACAACAACAACCCAACAACGACAAACACAACATAACAACAACAACAAACGACACCCACAACAGCAACAACAACACACAACAAAAGAACAACAACACGACCACAACAACAACCCAACACCACCCCCAACAACAACAAAAACAACAAAACAGAAACACCAACAACAACAACATACCAATAACAACAGCCAAAAACACAACAATACCCCCAAAACAATAACCATTGAAACCACAAACACAACACAACAACAAGACCCCAACAATAACATAGAACACCTATCAACAACAAACAACATAAACACAACAACACCAACAGCAACAACAACAAAAAAAACAACAAACCACAAAAACAACAACAACACACACACAACACAGAAACAACAAACAACAACACAACACCAACAGCAACAACAACAAAACAAACAACAAAACACGACTACAACAAAACAATAGAAAACCACAACACAACAACAACAGAAACAAACCAACACAACACCAAACAACAAACAACACAACAACAACAACCAACCACAACCACACAACAACAACACAAGCACACAACAAACAGAACAACCACCAACAGCACAAAACACCAAAACAAGACCGCAACAACACAAATACACGACACATAGACAGACAACAACAACAGCACGCACACAATCAACAACAAAAGACCACAACAACACAATAACTTCACCACAACACAACACTACATAACAATACAACTCAACCCACACACACAACAAAACACCACAACAACAAACAACCACAACAACAAACAACTACGCCACAACAACAACACAACAACAACAGACAACCACAACACAACAACAAAACAACACACCAACAACCACCACAACCAAACAAACAACCACAAACAACACCAAACACAACAACAACAGAAACCAACAACAACAACACAATACCAACAACAACAACAACAAAAAACAAACAACAACAACACAACAAGACCTAGACACAATAACAATAAAACCCACAACAACCACAGACAAACACAACCAACACAACACCAACAACAAAAACAACAAACAACCCACAACAACAACAACAACACCAACCATCAACAAACAACAACTAACAAGACACACACATATCAACAACACAACCACAATAACACACTACATAACCACAAAACAACAACAAAACACGAAAACAACCACAACCACACCAACAATACACAACAACTCACACAACAACACAACAACGCCCACAACACATACAATCACACTAACAACTACAACCACAACAAACAACAACACGCCACAACAACAACCCAACACACAATCAACAACAACAACCAACAACAACCACAACAACTACGCCAACAACAACCAACAAACCACAACACAACAACAAACCACAACCAAACACACAACACAACAACACACAACAACAACCTACAACCACCAACATAAAAACACAACAATCACAGACAACAACAACACACCCCCACGACAAACATCAACAACAAACGACAACAGCATAAACAACAACAACAACCCCACAACACACAACACAAACAACTACCAAACAACAAGACACAACGACAAACAAAAACCAGAAACAAAACACAAACAACAACCACAACAACGACAAACAACAACAACAAGGCAAAGAACAACACCACAACAACAACATCAGTTACAACAACAATAAGCACGATAAACAATAACAAAGCCAACAACAACAACACCACACACAACAAACAACAACAAGAACGCACAACAACAACAACTACAACCACAACACCCAACAAAAACTACAACAACCAATAACAACAGCAAGCAATAAACAACAAACCAACACAACAACAACCAACCACAACAACACATACAGAACAAAACAACCACCACACAACACACAACACAACAACAACACAACCCCAACAACCAACAACAACGAAACCACAACAACAACAAAAAAGCTACAAGGCACACAACCAAGAAAACCGCAACAACGACAACAATAGCGACAACACAACACAACCACACAGCCAACAAACAACGACAACAAAAACACAACAACAAACAACCACCACAACAACAACCAAACACAACGACAACACACACACACGACAACCACAACAAAACACAACAGCAACACCAATAACAACAAAACAATAACACCCAACAACGACCAACCAACAGCAACAACAACTAAACAAGCAACAGCAACAACAAACACTAAAAAACAAAAACAACACAGAAACAACAGCATCAACAACAACAAACAACAACAGATACCACGCAAACAACAACAACCACAACAACAACCAGCAACAACAACTATAATAAGAAACAAACAACAACACAACAACAGCCAACAACAACAACAAACAACACAGAAACAATAGCAAACAAACCACACCAACAAAACAACAACAAACACCACAAGGTCCACAGACAGCACAACAACAACAGATACAACACAGTAACAACACCACCAACAAAACAGCAAAATAACTACAAAAACAACACACAACAACAAGCAACAACGCGACAACAACACAAGAACACAACCACAACAAACAAACAGCAACACACACAACAAAACAACAAAACACAACAACACAACCACACCCAACAACACAACCACAACAACAACAACCACAACAACAACGATAACAAGCTACAACACAACCAAACCATGAACAACAACAACAACAACGGACTACAACAACAGCAACAACAACACATCAACCAAACAACAACAACAACAAACACCATAATAAAAACACAACACAAAAACAACAACCACAAAAGCAACCACAACCAACTACAACCACACCACACAAAACAACGCAACGAGTACAATAACAACAACAACACAACAAGCTATACTACCTACAATAAGAACAAAAACAAACAATGACAACGACAACATCAATACAACAACCACCAACAACAGCAAACAACACAAAAACAGCAACGACACAACAACAACCAACAACCACAACACAACAAACAACAACAACAACAATACTAAAAACAACAACAAAAGAAACACACCAACAAAAGCAAACAACACAAACAAACCCACCACAACAACAACAGCACAGATACAACAACAACAAACAACAACAACAGTCAAACAATACAAATGATGAACACAACAACAACAACAACAAACAAACACACGCATAAAACAAAAAAATAACAACAACAAAACCACAAGAAACAACAAAAGAAGGGGGAAATCAACAACAACAACAACAAACACAACAAAAACAACTGAACAACACCAACACTAGCAACAACAAACAACAACACAGCAACAAACAACAGATACAACACAACAAACACCACAAGAAATAAACACACTACAAAACAACCACAAAAAACAACCACAACAACGACACCAACAACAAGAAACAACAACAACAAACAACAACAACAACACAACACACAGCCCCACAACAACAACCAACCACAACACTACAACAAAACACCACTAACAACACAACAACAACTAGACACCACAAAGCAACAAACAACACAACAACAAAAAGAAACAACACAACGCACCACCCACAACAACCACCACCACACACACACAACACCAACCACCACCGAAACACACACACAACACTCCAACAGCCACACACAACAACAAGCCACCCCACACATAACCATAGAAACCCACCCCAACAACCAACACACCCAAAAAACATCTACCCACACAAATCGAAACAACACCCACAAGTCCCCCAGCACCCCCCCAACACCACAACAACAACAACAACAATCAGAACCAACAACAACAAGCACACCACAGACAACACAAAACCCAACACCACCAACACAACAACACAACAATACTGAACCACAAACAACAAACAACAACAACAGAAACAAAAACACCAACACAACAGAAACACAACAACCACAACAGACCAAACACCAACAGCAACACACAAACAAACAACCACAACAACACAAGCAACAACAAGCACACTACACCGACCAATAACAATAGAAAGCACAAAACAACAACAACTACAACAACAAAACAACATACACACATCCCCCACAACACAAACAGCCAACAACAACAACAACAACAACACCACCACAAACAATACAACAACAACAACAACAGCACAACAACAACAACAACAAGAACAACAACACAACAACCACAACAGACAAAACAACAACAACAACAAACCACAACACAACCAACAACAGAAACAACAACAACACCACAAACGACAACTAACACACATACAAACAACAAAAAACTAACACAACAATAATGCAAACACACAAAACACCACAACAACGAACCAACAACAACCACAACAACAAACAAAACAACAACGAACTCGCAACAAAACAACAACAACAAGACAACACAACCAACAACAAAGCAACAACAAACAACAACACAACTACATATGACCACCACAAACAACACAGCAAAACACAAACAATCCAACAACAACAAACACCCCGACAACAACAACAACCACAACAACAACAACCGAACCAACAACAACAAAACCACACCACAAAATCAAAAAACAACGAACTAACAACAGCAGAAACAAAGCCTACAAACAACACCACCACAACACAACAGACACCAAAAACAACCACACAACAAGCAACAACACAACAACAAACCAACACCACAAACACAACTAAACAGAAAACCAACACAACGACACACTCGACAACAACATAACCACACAAGCAACAACGAAAAACAA
>PYUH01000202.1:649-13067 GCA_016808085.1 Suaeda aralocaspica
CGCAAAAGGAGTTGAATATGAGACAAAGGAGATGGTTGGAGTTGATAAAGGATTACGATTTGAACATCCAATATCATGAGGGAAAGGCAAATGTAGTAGCCGATGCACTCAGTCGAAAGTCCTCGCATTGTGTGAATGCTTTGGTTATTCTGGAGCGACTGCGTAAGGACATGAGTAGATTGAGTCTTGAGATGGTCGACTACGGCGAAGTTGTGTCGAGGATTTGTGCTATGACTATTCAACCCACTATTTTCGATGAAATTCGCGAGAATCAAGATGGAGATATTAAGTTGGAGAGATTAAAGCAGAAGTTAAAGAAGGAAAAGCTGAAGGTTTTAACGATTCACGAGGTGTGTACCGCAAAGTGTGAGGTCTGAAACAAAAGTGATGAAGGAAGGACATAACACTAAGTATTCTGTGATCCCGGAGGGGATAAACTCTACAAAGGATTTGAAGAAGTGTTTTTGGTGGCGAGGATGAAGAACGAGTGGCAGTTTTTTGTTCGAAATGCTTGACTTGTGGAAGGTGAGTTTGAACACAAGAGACCTCAGGAAAAGTTCAACATGGAGATTCCTGGACGGGGGGAAGGATTCGATTTCGAATGGATTTCGTAATCGGTTTGCCAAAATCAAGGACGGGAAATAATCAAATTGGGTGATTGAGATAGACTTACGAAGTCTGCAACCCTTATCCAATGAAGGATAATGGAAAATGACTCAATTGCTAAGGCGTTATGTGAAGCACGTGGTGAATATTAATGGAGTTCCAAGAGTATGTGTCGGATCGGGATTGAGATTTATTTCGAACTTCTGGAAGGCGTTACAAGAGGCCATGGGAACTAAGTTGTTGATGAGCCTGCGTTTCATCCAGTTAGGGATGGACAGACAGAAAGGCGATTCAGACGTTGGAGATTGCGCGAGCCTGGTTTTGGATTTCAGGAGAACTGGAGGATAGTTTGGATTTGATCGAGTTTTCTACAATAATATTACCATGCCAGTATTGGGATGGCACCGTTTGAAGCCTTGTACGGAAGGAAGTGTTTAGAAGCCCGCTATGTTCGTGGATATCAGTAGACGGTGACATGAACGGAGAGTTATTCAAGAGATAGTTGAAAAGTGAGGTGATTCAAGCTAAGAATCAAGCCGCACAAGATCGACAGAAAGTTATGCAGATAAGAAGACGACGAGATGAGAATGAAGTTGGGGAGAAGTTATTGTTGAAAGTATCACCATGAAAGGTATAATGAGGTTTGGAAAGAGGGAAAGTTAAGCCGAAGTTATTGGACGTATGAAATTCTGGAGGGATTGGGAAAGTGGCTATCGCTTAGCTTTACCACGGAGTTGAGTTGATCCATATAATTTTTCATATTTCTCAGTTGAAGAGGTACATCCCGGATAAGAGCATGTTCTACAACCTTAAAGCTAGAGATAGAATCTCTGACTTTTGAGAGAAGACTGTAAAGATTCTTGATTCGAGGTGAGGAAAACACGGAATAAGGAAGTTAAGATGTTAAAGTTTTATGGTCGAACCAAGTACAGAAGAGGCACTTGGGAAGCAGAGGAGCATGAAGAGAGAAGAGTACTCCGATTTGTTTGCCGAGGTTAGTAGAAGTTACGGGGGGAATACTCGATTTTAAGGAGGGTAGAAGGCGATAGAAATTTCGCGTTTCACAGTAGAGTTGATTGTTATTATGTAACTAAAATACAGCCAAGTAAGACACAAAAGTTTCTATAACGTGAATTAAGTTCGTAAGAGTTTCACGAAAAGAGTTTTGACAAAAGTTACATCAAGCAAAAGACTTTATAAAAGTTTTGAAAGAGTTTTACAAGAGTTTTCGAGAAGGTTTTATATCGTTCCAAGTTTCGAGACGAAAATTCTTTTTTTAAGGGGGGTGACATGTAATCCCCCATATTTTTAAGACTATTATTATATTTTTATACGATTAATATATAGTTTTATGAATTTCGGAAAATAAAGTCTATTATATTTTATGGCTTAAAATAATTTTATTTAACAAAAGGTTCTATTAGAATAGTAAGTATTTTTAAATGAGGTTTTGAGTATTTAAATTTAATTTTCAAAAATAACAAAAATAATTATGGGTGTTATTTTAATTATTTTCGGACATATAGGCCCAAAAGTGGGTATTTTCGGTTTTCCAAGCCATAACATTTTTATGGCAAAATTATTTCTAAATTATTATTTTAACTACCTAGATATTTTGTATCTTTTAGTTAGGATAAATTTCAGATTTTACAAAAGATAAACACATCCAAATTATCTACACAATTTAGGTCTTATCCAAAAAAAAAAAAAATATCAAATTATCTTTTCACTTTGATTTGGCCGAAATTCCTTAAGGCATTACCCTATATATAGCTCTTTGGTTCATCAAATTTTACTCTTAAAACCCTTCCAAAAAATCAGAAAAAAAAAAAAAAGAAAAACCGCACGCGAGAAGTACACAACAGAAAAAATAAAACTGCCAGTTTTCCTCTTCGTGGAACAACTTTGAGCCACCACTACAACCACCACACTTCACATCTTCTCACCACCACACCACACGTGAACAGCTGTGTGACTCAACCACCAGGGTACCAAGATCCGCCACCCATGCAGCCACCAGGTACTCACCCATGGTTTCGAAATAAGAAAAGAGAGAAAAAAATTATTTCCTTCCAAATATTTTAAAAAATCGAAAAAGTGATTCCCTAATGTTTTTCCAGTAAATAAAAATGTTTTGATGTTTTCAAAATTATTTTTAAAATAGTTGGTATATTTATTTAATAGATTAGTTTATGTCACAAAAATTGGATTTTAATAAAACAAATCATAAAAGAAATTAAAATAATCGAAATTTATGCACGAAAAATTTATTTTAGGGGCTGTATATTAGTTATACATGTTCATATGAGGTTAGTCGAAAATTTCTTGGTATTTTTTTATTTTTTAATGCAAGAGGAGGAATTTTCCGAAGATCAGTTTTAATTAAGAAGGAAATTTAGCGAGCAAGGTATGTGGACATATCAAAGACCATAGCATGAAAACTTAGGTTTTAGTATTATAGTATGTCGTCGGTTATAATTATTAGAGAAAACGATCATGCAAGCCCCCTGAATTTATAGTGTTGAACGAAAAATCTGTGTGGTTTATGTGTAAAAATGTTATATGAGGTACAGTGTTGAAGTATGCTCGTTACAACTTATTTTAGACCTATTGTGATGTTATGTGAAGTGTGTTAAATTCTCTCGTACTTTAACATGAAGTATAATGGTCACAATAATTTTATTAGTCAGTTTCAGTTTTGCAGTTTTTACGAAAAATATTGTTTCAGAAGGTCTAAGGTTCGAATCTGCTATAGTTATTTTTAATGTATTCCAGAAGCATAATATGAGTTTATAGAGTTGGTTTCGTCATTAAAAGCTTTTCCAATATTTTAAATAATGTTTGATGGTTTTAGACAGAGGAATGTTGTAAAAAATAAATCTTTTAAAAATATTTAAACGTGAACTAAGTTTCTAAAGGTTGTTACTGGTTAAAGGCGAAATAAAAGTGAATATTAAAATGGGTTTCAGGACCATAGAGAATTTATAGGTAATTAGCTTGGATTTTTTTTAATTGTTTTATCGCTAGTTTTAGGGTTCTAGTTATAAAATCTACTAAAATCCACCTAGACCTTATCTAGCACGAGATTTGGTTGAGACTGTATTTTTAGGCAGAAAAGGTTTTGTGAAAAGTGTTTTCGAACCTATTTAATTTTTAATAATTATTTTCAGATTTATTTCTCTTCTATGCCTAGTTTTAAAAAAAAAATGCTTTTATCAAAAATAAATTTTAAGAATAGAAGTTTCTAAAAACGTTTTTCGAAGGTCATTACTATTAATGGAAGGTTTACTAAAGAGGAAAGAGTCATTAACAAGTGTTGGTTAAGTGTTTGAGGGTTTTCTGTGTTGTTTATGTATGTTTCGATGTTCTGCCGGTGGAATGTTTGACTTTTCGGTCGGGTTTGTAAAGTTATGTTTGAATTCTGGACAGTAGCTATATGAGCTTTAATATGGGGTTAAGGCGTCTAAAATGACATGTTTAAGTGTTTTGAAGTTTGTTCATGAGTGTTTGTAAGTTCTATGCATGTTTTGAGCAAGTTTTGACCATAAGAGTCATGTTTACAGACAAGTCAAAGTTAAATGGATTAAGTCAAAGTAAATAAAGTCAAGTAAAGCAAAGTTAAGTAAGCAATTATGAGTAAGTTATTTTTAAGGAAAAGTGAGTACTCATTCAGGCCAATGAGGTTACCATACGGGGGAGGTATGTATTGCCTTAACGTTGTACTTTATAGTGAGTGTGACGATGCTACTGTTTTAGTTCTGGAATTCCAAAAAGGTAAAGAGTTAAGTTGGACATGGGGTGGATGGAGACCATGTACCAATGTTTTTGAAAGACTAGCTACTTTCTATTAGAGTTCGGATTGTACGGGGAGCCGCTACCTACTTGGTGACGACCGTCTTTCCAAAGAGCCCGTTCACGTTCCTATATCCTTTTCGAAGCAAGAGTTAAATCAAGATGAAGAATTTTGAACTTACGGGTCATGAGTCTTAATTGGAGTGAGAGTCTGTTATGTGTATTTTGTTGTGCTATGTGTGTGTCTCGTGTTGTTATGTTTGCTATGTTGTTGATACTCAGCAGTGGTTGTGACACATATATATTTCCAGTTTTTCTTGTTCTGTTTGTTGTTAAGCCGAATAAGTGCAGGTTGTTGAGCATATGCTGGGTGAAGGGATTTTTCTTCGAGAGGAAGGAGTGGTTATTACTTTGGTAGTTGCTTTGACTTTAGACTTTTCTAGTGGTTTGGAATAAGGGTCGTGATGGTTCCAAGTTGTTTACTTTAAGTTTGACTTAGTGTAAGAGCTTCCGCTGTGATTGTTTGACTTTTAAAAATGGTTTAGTAAGGTGTGTTGTTTTACCTTAGCCTTAGCGTTGCAATTAGTTTCATAATTAGTTGTGACGTGGCGGGTACATGCTCAAGTTTCCTCTGTGTTTATAGGTTTGAGGTAAGTAAAAGTGAGGAATTTGGGGGGGTGTTACATTCACAGCTTCATTTATTTATTTGAAAACTGATTAAAACTCACAAAACATCATACAAAGCATAAAATTCTTTACAATCTATTATCACACTATAAATCTAATCTAACCTTAAAATATTTTTGATGAAGTAAAACAGTTTTACCATATATTGAAAACACTAAAATTCATATAACACACATTCATGCGCTCATAATATGAAGTTTTACGTATGTGTGCCGGCTGATTGATTCAGATTATGATGGGGTGGCTCAAACCATCACCCAACTCCATCCTCTTCCGGTTTTGATGAAGCACGATCCCGCATTCTTCTCGAAGAAACCGCTAAAGGCAAAAAAACTCTGCTCACGCTGTTTCCTCACTCACGCTGGCCCTCTGCCACGCCGCCGCCGGCCTTGTCGCCGTCTTCCTCGCCGGCCCGCACCAGCAGCCGCCGTACGGAGCTCCACTAATGGTGGCCCAAGGCAAATGGTGCAGTAGCTTTAACCTCACGTGAAGACAAAATAATGTGAAGGGTCAAATGAATTTGACCCCTTCTTGTTATTGCCTCTATTATTTTGTCTTCCACGTGAGTTAGAAGCTACTAAACCATATTGCCTTGGGCCACCATAGTGGAGGTCCGGGACTGCTCTGCTGGTGCGCCGGCGAGGAAGACGGCGACGAGGCCGCGGCAGCGGCGTGGCAGAGGGACCAGCGTGAGTGAGGAAAGGGTGAGCAGAGTTTTCTTTTGCCTTTAGCGAGTTTCTTCGAGAAGAATGCAGGATCGTGCTCATCAAAACCCGAAGAGGATGGAGTTGGGTGATGGTTTGAGACACCCCATCATACTAAATCAATCAGACCGGCACACATACGTAAAACAAGAGTTCTATCCGTGAAAACTTGACCAAGATGGAGAGTTTATCCTTAATGTCTTTGAGTTTTTTACAATATGACGAGACATCAGGGAAGTGCGTGACAAAGAGATTGACAACTCGTTTTCGAGATAGATGGCTCTAAGGCGATTATCCTGAAAGATGTTCTTGAGGCGAGTCCCATGTTGTTGAGCCGTAGCATCTTTGTATAGGACCGTGCTTCGCAAGTCGGAAGAGATAGTATTGTATATCCACTTTTTGACAATGGAGTCAAGGCGGTTCCAACTGAGCCCGGTAATGTTAGCAGGACGCGAAGCAGGTAGAGTTGATAGATCAAGAACATTACATGCGTGACAATGGATTTCAAAGAGTCGAACCAGCTACCATAGTTACCTTTGGTACGATCAAGAATCTGGGAACTCATTAGAATATTGCTTACAGTGATGCAGGGTGGAAGTCAGACGAAGAGGATGAGGTGTTCTTCGTGGTCTTTCATGATGGAGAAGAACCAAAAGTGCACCGAAAAAAAAAAACAGACGAAGAGAGGAGGCAGGGAAGCGGAAGTAAGAATCGGTATGAGAATTTGTGAACCTAAAAAAACCTAGGCTGTGATACCACGCCCTTTAATAGGTCTTATAAACTTTCAATGTGATCATGGCGGGAATTGACAATGGCCTTTCAAACAAAAATGTCTTGACAATGGAATTCCTTACGGTTCTCTTGTCCTCACACCTCTTCCCAAAATGGCAAAGCCGAGCGCATATTCACACGGTTAATAATATTAAACGAACATGCTTTTTCATGCCTCCACCCCTTCATATTGGTTTTATGCTTGAAACGGCTACCTACTTACTAATATTTTGCCTACCAAAGCACTTAAAAACAATACTCTTGCTTTGCCCTCTTTCGTCGTTTACCCTCCTATGAGATCTTCGGGTTTTGGGTGTTTATGTTTTCCTAATCTATCTTCTACTGCGTCCTCACAAATTATCAAATGTTTACTCCTTGTGTTTTCCTATGAATCCTCTTGACCATCGGGGTTTCGTTGTCTTGATTTGCACTACTCATAAAATTATCATCTCACGGCATGTAATTTTCGATGAAAACACTTTTCCTTTCAATCCATACACACTTTCACACCCGAGGCTTATAAATTTCTGGTGAGACTCCCCCTCCCCTGTTTATGCAGCCCAGCCATTATTGGGCCAGCCCAATACCACCCACCTCACAACACATCTGTGTTGCACCCCCAGGCCCAAAGACCTGCAGCCCCCCTCCCTAATAATATTCTATCTATCAGATATGATCATTTGAGTTCACTTATCTAACATATGAATTGTTAAAATCAAAAAGAAATTAATTATGTTAGTTATATTTAGTGTAGGATAGAATAAAATCCTACGTACATGGCGCTCTCAATAATATTCAATTATGCAACTTTAGATATTTACTGGTTTTTAAAGCCCGTGCGATCCACGGACGCTAATTAAAATATATGTTAAGATGTTGTGCACTTGGGGCTTTTAGGGCCCATGTGCTCTTTTTAAGGACATCAAATTTCTTTGTTATTTTTGCATAGCATGAGTATGCTGGGTTATGGAGTGAGTCTAGAAGCTTAAACCTCAAGTAGAGAAGTCGCCACCGTGCTCTTGAGTAGCTCACGGAACCCCATTAGGTCTAGTCGAAGGCAAACTAACGCCAAGGATAATAAGGTCTCAATAGTCTCAATTCGGGGACGAGGGTAAGCACAAAGTAGTTCACCATATCCCCTCGCATATAGCAGCCTCTACTTGGTCTAATATGTAATTTCATGATTATAATATTGAATTATAGCAATCATACCGGTTTTCCTTAAACACATAGGAAATTTAATAGGGGAGTTTAATTTAATGCACACATAATTCTAAACATGTTTTTGGGTGATTACTTTAGGATTAGTCAGTATAATTATAGCAATCATATTTCCGGTTTATCCTGAAACACATAGGATATTAGTAGGGGAGTTTATTTAATGCACACATAATTTCTAAACATGTTTGTAGTGATCAGCTTAGGATTAGTCGTAGTATTAATGCGTACCTAAGCGGGTTGTCCAGAACTAATCTTTACTTTGTGAGAATGTGCTTTTTCTGTATTGTAATTAAACATTGATTATACATGATAAAAGCAATAAATAATTAGCATGACTAATCAAATAACCTTGTTAATGTTTCTACTTATGGTTGACTGTAATTTAATGTCAAGCCATAATTAATCATTATTTCATAAATTTAAATTAAACATGGTGAAATATCTAGGAAAGCAATTAAATCGCAAAAAATAACTCAATTAATTGAAGAACTCAAGATGTGATTTTGTTGATGTTGGCCTCATTTGAAGCACCTTGCGTGCGGCGGTCAAACAATGCCTTTCGATTGATGCTGGAATAATAAGTTAAATAAATATAATTAATAATGTATTAATGTGTTGGGAGATTAATTAATTACTTGAATGTGTTTAAGGGAGCTTAAAAATATTTTTTGTAGCGAGAGAAAGAGAGAGAGGGTTTGGCACGAATTACAGAGAGAATGCATAAAATTCGAGATGTTCTCAATGGTCGGACAAATGGACCTATGTATCGTTGAAGAGTTTGGAAAGTGTACGTAAGGGTGTAGAACCTACGCATGTGCGCAAGTCGTGCGCCTATGCGAATGTTCGAGAATTTTTGGAAGTTTGTAAAGTTTTCCATATTTCTGAAACCCAGATCTTTGGTGTGCCAGTGGACCGGGGGACTTTGTGACCGTGCCCACGTGCCTTTTACGCACATTGAATGCCTGTTGGTTTGCATAGTGTGAGTATGCTCGACTAAGGAGTGAGTCTAGAAATCAAATCAAGTAGAGAAGTCGCCACCTGTCTTTTTAGGAGCTCACGGAACCCCATTAGGTCTAGTCAGAAGGCAAATCGAGACGCAAGGATAAGAAGGTCTCATATCTCTGAATTGGGATAAGGGTAAGGTAATAGTTTTCACATGCTTAAGATGATGTTGTTGATGCTTTCACCCTCATTTGAAATACCTTTGTGCAATAGTCAAAACAACTTCTAGCTTGAATGCTTGAATAGGAACTATAAAACACTTAAATAGTAATAATTGTTACTACCTCGATTTTACTTGCTTGCTACATTGGCTCTGAATAGCATATTTAGCAAGACAATAATTATATGGGCACCACAACTTTATAGAATGGTTGAGAGAAAAACTGGGGTATTAAAGAGAAAATAACAAATAATGGTAAAGTAAGAATAAAATTGTAAGCACATGAAAATAGTGAGGATAAATTTGTAAATGTGTGTATGAGGACCACAGTGCAAAAGAGGAATTGTAGCAAATAATTAGAGATTTCCCGTTTTAGTATATGTAGCAAGTAATTAAATACAAACTGAGGGAGTATAATAATTTGTAGAGTTTAAAAGAATACTCAAAAAGATTTTTATTAGGGATTTTTAGAAGAATTTTTAGAGAGAGTAACACATTTTTGAGAGAGAATGAGAATTGTGAAGGTTATGAAGTTGAAGAGTGTGGAATGAAGGTGACGGATACGTATATATAGGTGTCGGGAGGGTTGTTGAGCTATAGGCGTAGGAGGAGTGCTGGAGCACTCGAGCGCTCGTGGGCGCCTGAGCGCTCATCTTGAGTGCTCTAGACTCCTCGAGCGCTTAGGCGCTACGCTCAATTTCTGGAAGTTTTTCGTTTTTTTCCATTTTCTCGAAATTCGTGATATTCATCTATAATTTGAAATTCACTTCCTGATTCACTTTATTCACTTCCATAAACCTAAAGTTACCTTATTCGTACTGATCCTCCCAGATTCTTCTAGAAGGTTTATGTACGTGTCGTGTGTTTGTGCTTTTTATTAATTCCTTAATTTCTGACGAAATAAAACCGTAAAATAAAAAAAAAAATTTAAATAAAATAATAAAAAAAGGAAAAGTAAGTAAAATAAAATAAAATAAAATAATAAAATAAAATGAAATAATAAAATATGAAATTAAAGAAAATAACTTTAAGCACAACCCGACCATCGGTACTTATCATCGGTTATGTCTGGCGATCATTTACTTATCTTATTTGTTATTTCACCTATTCCATTATTGGAAGTTGGACTTACTGCGACGCGGTACACACATTTAACATTAGCCTTTTAGGTGGGACCACATGTAGGTATCTACAGTAAGCCTCACTTTAACTGAGTTTGTAGAGATGTCTAGTTTCATAAGATGAAAGTCAATGTATTTAGTACCTGCAAAATAAATGTTAGTTTTACCTTTACCAAGATGATGTGTTCTCGGAAAGTGTTATGTTTCTCGAGAACGATAATCTCCTTTAGATGCTTTGTGATCGTATAGGAGGTTTCAGGCAGGCGTCTGTACCATTCGGTGACTTGTTGTTTGTTGAGGTTGATCGTCTGATGATGTGAGATGAGTATTTCCACTTTAGGCTCGGTTCGACTGTAGGGAAATGTTATAGATGATATTTTTCCAAAAATGTAATGTCTTGACTTGTTCTCTTTCGTTGCCTTGACCTGATTTGACTTTTAGGGGCGTTTTAGTAATTTCAACCTGATTTGACTTTTAGGGGCATTTTGGAAATTTTGACCAGCTTTGAATTTCAAGGGCGTTTTTGTATTTTAACCTGAGTTGACTTTCAGGGGCATTTTGGTAATTTCAACTAAAATGTGTTCATGTGGACGAAAGAATGTTAGAATCTCGAAGGCAAATCTTGCTCAAAGGTCAAAACGACCCCCTCCCCTCGAATGAAAAGTGGGCCCCACAAGAGACCCATAAATCCCAAACATGAGCGCTGGTGCACAGGGTGGGCGTACCCGCACCCATGGAACGCTGTAATGCTCACGGTCTTGATATGGGGACCATTTTGTGATTTGTGTCTGTTGCTTGTGTTCGTGTTTTGTTGTCTTGTTTGTACTTGTACTTGTTCTTGTTCATCTTACTTCTTCCTCTTTGTTCGAAACCCCAAAGAAAAAAATTTCATTGAATCTCCACTTGAAGCTTGAAGGTTTGTACTTGCGAAACCTGTAAGTCTTGATCCAAAACAATGCAAGTTGCTCATATTAGCTTTACTTTGCAATCTATCTTCAAAATTTACTCTTTTGTTCCATGTTATATGTATGAAGTAAGTAGTATGTAGTAGAAATGGGGGCTTCTTGATGTTGTTCATATTTGCTGTAATTGAAGCATGTAGTAGCTTATATGAGTAAAATGGAGTGTATGTGAAGTGATTGGAACTAAAATAAGTGTGTATTGAATGAAATCTCAAGTTGTTAGTAGTAGTAGCAGTAGTAATGGTGAATGAATGAATGTTCAAACTTGTTGGTTTAATGAAGATGACATACTCTTAGTTCAAGCGTGACATATGATTGAATTTTGATAATATTTAAGGATTTTCCAACTTTGGTCATGAACTACTTCATATAGTTCATATGATATAATATAGTAAGTAGTTGATGATAATGATTTGATTTTTGAAAATTGGTGATGATAATGACTTGAAACTGATGTTTGGCATGAATTAGGAAAAATCTTGAGAAATACAAGCAAAATTAATCACTAACTAACTCATATAGCTTGTATGAATTAGCTTAATTATGCTCAACTGAATACTAACCACATAGTTCATATAAGTTAGTTTAATTGCGTAAAAATAAATGTTAACTCATGATACGAAAAAAGTGATAACTTTGAAGGTTTAATAATGGCTTCTAAAAATGATGCAAGTATGGGGGAAATAATAGCTTATGGAGATTCAAGGCTTTTGGGATCTTCAAACACATCATCATGGGTGTGTATGGTGACACACGAATTTACTTGATCATTTGAAGAAAAGGAAAAAAATGGCGGAATTAGGTGAATAAGATGGTTTTTGCCTATGAGTTTTCTCCCACTTTAGCTGATAGGGTTTTTCTCATTTCAGGCTTTTATTGTTTTGAGTCTAGTGGAGCATCAGGCATCATATTCTATCTACAGGTCGAGGAAAATACGTTTTTGAAGGTTGTGTGGCGTGTTTTTGCGTCAATCTTCATGGTTTTTGGGCAACGTTATTTTCTGAGAATCTTGAGTGAATTTTGCTGGATAAATTTTTTTTGCAATGTCTTAGAAAGTTTGTTAGGATAATTTTGTTTAGATATAGTTTGTTAGAGTTTGTTAGCAAGATAAGAATGACATGTAGTGTTGATGTGGCAATCTTATCTTGTGAGTCATGTGTGTGTGTGTGGGACAATTTTTCCCATTGTTTGTGCGTGTGTTTTAGATTACTTTTGTTAGGATTTTGTTGATGATTATGCCTATAAATAATCTCAACATCAGTTTGTAAAATTCAGATTAGAGAGTTCAATAATCATTACTGTTTAAGTTTTATTTGTGTTCTAAAAAAGAAACACAAAACCGAAGGTGTGAGAATTTTCGAGTGTGAGGAAAATTTGAGCATATTGAGAGTT
>PYUH01002155.1:0-11724 GCA_016808085.1 Suaeda aralocaspica
TAGTAAGGGAGGCTCATGGAGAGTATTGCTGGACATTTTGGCATTACAAAGACACTAACCATGTGGCAAGAACATTTTATTGGCAAAGATGATTGTTGAGTGAGGCCATAATTGCTCAATGTGCTACTTGTCAAAAGGCAAAGGCAGCCTTTCATCAAGGTTTTTATACTCCATTGCAGTTGCCAGAGGGACCTTGGGAGGATGTTTATGGATGTCATTGTAGGTTACCAAGGACAGCAAGGGGGAAAGATGCAATTATGGTAGTGGTTGATAGATTTTCAAGATGGCTCCTTTTACAACATGTCACAAGACGATGATGATCTGAATGGGCTGATTATACTTTAAAGACATCATAAGGTTACGATGGGTTCCAAAGACTATTGTAGTGATAGAGACACAAAAGTTCATGAGCTACTTTTGGAAGTCACTTGGAGTAATAGGTACAAACTTTTTGTTTAGCACATCTTATCATCTCAAACAGATGGCCAAACAGAGGTAACTAATCGAACACTAGGGTTTTTTGCGTGGTTTGTTAGTAAAACACAAAAAGATTGGATGTGAAGCTTGCTCATGCGGAATTTGCTTATTAATCGGTCACCTACTTATGCTACTAAGCACTCACCTTTCGAGATGTCTATGGAGCAATCCTAAGTTACCAATGATTTTGTAAGTATTCCTAAAGGGAGTTGGTACACAAAGATGCCAACTAAGGTTGAGTATATGCAAAACTTCATGCAGAAGTAAGGGCCTCGAATTGAGAGGTTAATGATATTTAAAGGCACGAGCAAACAAAACATAAATCACAACATGTCTACAAAGAGGGGATTGGTTTGGTTACACTTGAGGAAGGAAGATTTCCAATCAAAGGAAGAATAAAACTTATGCCTCGTTGTGATGGACCGTTTAAGATCATAATAAAGTGGGGGATAAGCTTATAAATTGGAATTACCAGAATATGGAGTCCATGCTACTTTCAACATTGGTGATTTAGCTCCTTATGTTCCTGATGATCAACTTCGAGGTTTTGAGGACAAACTCTTTTGAAGAAGAGGAGGATGATACGCATATAATGACAAAATTCGAGGGTTTGGTTTGATTGAAGGTGGAAAACAGAAGAAACACTTGGGGGATTAGTGGCTTATGGAGACACAAGGCTTCTTGGGTTGGCTAGGGTGGATTTTACGTGCATGGTGACATGCACAAGCTTATTCACGTAAATGTAAAGCAAGTATAGTTAGTAGTTTAGAAGTGTTGAGGCTATATGGGTTTTTTCCACGTCATTTGATAGGGTTTTACCATGGTGTTTGTTATTTTCTTGATTAGTTTATGAGTCAAGGTTGATGGAATCAAGCATGAGAAACACAAAAATGGAGGTTTTCTTGAAATAAAGATTGAATCTTGAAGAGTTTCTTGAAGTTCTTGAAATCGCAAGTCCAACAAAAATCAACGAGAATCAAAGCAAGTTATATGGCGGGATTTTGGAAGATTTTTGGAAGATTGGGCAACGTTGTCAACACGGTTTTTCAAGTGTTTGACTTGTCAACCTTGGTTGTTATTCGGAAATATGGTCACCTAGATTGAATTTGCAAAATATCTAAGATTTAGACTAGAAATCAGATTACAAATTATGGTGCAAATTGTATCCGGTTTTGATAAGATTTTCTTGTTATCCTAATCTTAGTTTGTTTTACATATATCTAAGGTAGTTAGGAGTTTAGAATTTCTGAAATATATGTGATACGTTTAGCCTATAAATAGGATGTAAATAACATCAATAAAATTCAGATTTGAGTAATTAAACACAAAGTGTTCCGGCTTTATTGTTTCACGAAGAAAACAAATTTTGAGAGTTTCTTGTGAGAAATTCGATTGAGTGAGTGGTGCTTTTGCTTTATCTCACGTGAGGATAGTTTTTAGGATTTGAGGGTGCTTGTGCTTTAATCAAATTCTACCAATTATTCGCCTTAGAAGTTCAGATTTGTGGTGCGTGGCTTATCAGGCTTTATCAAATTTGAAGTCTAAGTTTCTTTGTGTGAGTGGCGTTTGTTTATAACAAAATTCACATCAGTGATGAATGGAAAACAGGATTCAAAACTAAACTAGGACTCTATGAATGGTTAGCTATGCCTTTTGGTCTTACTAATGCTCCTAGTACTTATATGAGATTGATGAATGATGTTTTGAAACCTTTCATTGGAAAGTTTGTGGTTGTCTATTTGGATAATATACTGGTGTATAGTGCAAGTGTGGAAGATCATCTGCAGCATCTAAGAGAAGTGTTAGAAACTTTGAGAAAGAAGAAGTTGTATGCTAAGCTCGAAAAGTGCTCGTTCATGGTCTCAAGTCTGACGTTCTTAGGGTAAATTGTTTCTAAGGATGGTGTTTCAGTTGATCCTTCGAAAGTAGAAGCTATTAAATAATGGCCAATTCCAAAATCTATGACTGAGGTGCGTGCTTTTCATGGTTTAGCTTCTTCCTATAGAAGATTTGTGAAGAATTTCTCTTCTGTACTAGCACCTTTGACCGAGTGTATTAAGAGCAACAAACAGAAGTTTGAATGGACTAAAGATGCGCAAAAGGCCTTCGAATTGGTGAAGAAATTGCTTTGTCAAGCTCGTATCTTATCTTTGCCAAATTTTTCAAAAGCTTTTGAAGTTGAGACATATGGTAGTGGCGTGGGTATCGGTGCAGTGTTGGTTCAAGGTAAGCGGCCTATAGCTTATTTCAGTGAGAAATTGAATGGGGCAAGGTTGAATTACTCTACCTATGAAAAGGAATTCTATGCTATTGTTCGAGCATTGGATCATTGGAGTCATTATCTGCGTCCAAGTCACTTTTTATTGCATTCTGATCATGAGGCTTTGAAGCATATCGATGGCCAACATAAACTCAATCCAAGGCATGCTAAGTGGGTTGCATTTTTGCAGTCTTTTCACTTTTCATCAAAGTACAAAGAAGGCAAGTCTAATGTGGTTGCTTATGCTTTATCAAGGAGGTATGCTTTAATTGGTGTTCATAATTTCAAATTGCTTTGTTTGGAGTTGATTACACAATATTACGAGCAAGATGGAGATTTTGGTCCTATCTATTCACAAATTACGAAGGTTCAATGGGATCTTATGTGCTAATGGATTCTTATTCATAGGGAATCTACTTTGCATCCCTAAGTGCAGTATTCGTGAATTGCGCATCAGAGAAGCGCATGGGGGTGGAATTGCAGGTCACTTTGGTATTACAAAAACATTAACAATATTGCAGGAGCATTTTTACTGGCCTAGAATGATTGCTGATGTAGAAGCAGTAATCTCACAGTGTGCAGTTTGTCAAAAGGCAAAGGCATCCTTCCATCAGCGATTCTACACACCATTGTTAGTGCCAAAAGTACCTTGGGGTGATATTTCTGTGGATTTTATAGTTGGTTTGCCTAGAACTGCAAGGCAAAAGGATGTTATAATGGTTATGGTTGATAGATTTTCGAAGATGGTTCACTTCATACCTTGTCACAAGACTGATGATGCTGTCAATGTTGCAAAATTGCATTTTCGAGATATTGTTAGGTTACATGGAGTTCCGAAAACAATTGTAAGTGAAAGAAACACGAAATTCATGAGCTATTTCTGGAAATCATTGTGGCGTTTGATAGGCACGAAATTGCTCTTCAGTACTTCTTATCATCCACAGACATCATCATGGGTGTCTATGGTGACATAAGAAAATACTTGATCATTGAAGCAAAGGAAAGAATTGTGGAATTAGGGGAATAAGATGGTTTTGCCTATGAGTTTTTCCCACTTCACTTGATAGGGTTTTCTCATTTTTAGGCATTGAGTCTTTTATTTCTTGAAGTGTCTTAATCATCATTTACAGCCTTATACACATGGAAAATGACTTCTTGAAGGTTTCTTGATGAAAAGATCGAATCTTGAAAGGTTTCTTGAAGTTTTGAAGAAAAACCACAAAAATGCATAAATTTGGACGATTTTTGGGGGATTTGGGTAAATCGTGTTGTAGTGTAAATCTGGTTGTAATTTGTTGATTATCTTGATTAGCAAGGTAAGAATAAGTTTGTTACGATATTTTTTGATTGGATAGAGTTTGTTAGGATATTTTAGCAAGTTGCATGACATGCAGTCATGATGTGGCATTCTTTTCTTGTGAGTCATTGATGAGTGACTAGATTAGGTCGATTTTCCTAATGTTGTGTGTGTATTTTAGCTTAGTTTAGTTAGGATTTTGTTGATGATTATGAAATATAAATAATCTCAAAATTAGCTTGTAAAAATGTAGATTAGTGAATTTAATAAACATTGATTGTTTAAGTTTTATTTGTTTTCTACAAAACAAACAAAAAGAACCTAAGGTGTGAAAAATTTCGAGTGTGAGGGAATTTTCGAACATCTTAAAGGAGTTGGTGCTTAGGCTTTAGACTCTTGTGAGGATAATTTTAGGAATTGAGGATGCTTAGCTTTAATCAATTCATAAAATTATTCGACTTAGATCGATTTGCTTGGTGCTTGGCTTTAGAGAAAACCGAAATAAGGATATCATATTGTGAGTGACGATTTTCTTTTATCAACATTCACATCACAATGGCACGCTGGTAAAACCACTCAACAAATGTGTTATTATGCAATATCATCAAACCCCTCTCGCCTTTAGGCCCTTTTGATGTGAATTTTGTTATAGACAAACGCCACTCACACAAAGAAACTTAGACTTCAAATTTGATAAAGCCACGCACCACAAATCTGAACTTCTAAGGCGAATAATTGATAGAATTTGATTAAAGCAAAGCACCCTCAAATCCTAAGAACTATCCTCACGTGAGATAAAGCAAAAGCACCACTCACTCAATCGAATTTCTCACAAGAAACTCTCAAAATTTGTTTACTTCGTGAAACAAAAGAAAACCGGAAACACTTTGTGTTTAATCTCTCAAATCTGAATTTTATTGATGTATTTTACATCCTATTTATAGGCTAAACATATCACACAATATTTCAGAAATCTAAACATATCCTAACTACCTTAGATATATGGTATAACAAACTAAGATTAGGATAACAAGAAAATCTTAACAAAACCGGATACATATCTTGCACCATATATTTTGTAATCTGATTTCTAGTCTAAATCTTAGATATTTTGCAAATCAAATCTAGCCACCATATATCCGAATAACAACCTTAGGTTGACAAAGTCAAACAACACAAAATCCCGCGTTGACAACGTTGCCCAAAACTTCAAAAATCTTCCAAAAATCCCGCCATATGCATTGCTTGATTTCTCGTTGATTTTTGTTGGACTTGCGATTTCAAGAACTTCAAGAAACTCTTCAAGATTCAATCTTTATTTCAAGAAACCTCCATTTTTGTGTTTCTCATGCTTGATTCCATCAACCTTGACTCATAAACTAATCAAGAAAATAACAAAACACCATATGGTAAAACCCTATCAAATGACGTAGGAAGAAAACCCATATAGCTCAACACTTCTACACTACTAACTATACTTGCTTTATATCTACGTGAATAAGCTTGTGCATGTCACCATGCACACGTAAAAATCCCCCCTAGCCAACCCAAGAAACCTTGTGTCTCCATAAGCCACTAACTCCCCCAAGGTTGCTTCTTGTTTTCCACCTTCAATCAAACCCAAACCCTCGAAGTTTTGCTCATTAATATGCGTATCACCTTTACCATGATTTCTTGCTTTCAGAAGGTTCACGTGCTCATCTATAAATGGATGTACTTATGAAACGTGGTGCAATACATATAGATGAGCTTGTCGGAGGATATATGGATAAGGTATGAATGTTTTTGACCCTATTGAATCCTTTTTGTAATACCCCATATTTTCACGTATTTTAAGGAATTATTTTTGTATTTAATACGTGTAATTTTAATATTTTTATTGAAAAGTTGTATTGAAGAAGAATATTAAACAAAGGAATTTAAATAAGTTTACTTAAAAATAATTATTTGTGTTTATAAATAACCTTTTATGTTTTATAAAATATTTTGAAAAGTTTCTAAAAATAGAATTTTTAAGAGTTTCCTAATTTATTTTAAGGCAAGGGCATAAAATTATTTTCCACTATTTAGGATAATTATGGGCTTCACCAAATCCTACTTTGGGGCCTATAAATACCCTTTAAAACCCAATTTTCAGATTTTATCTTTCATAATTGTGATTAGGGTTCAAAATTTTAGAAAGAGAAAGAGAAAAAAGGGGGGGGGGGGGGGGGNNNNGGGGGGGGGGGGGGGGGGGGAAGAGGAGTCCGAAAAAATAAAAGAAAAAAACCTGGTTCGGTTTTGGCGAGGAAGGAGTAGCGAAAAAAATTTGTTTTGTTGCTCGCCGGACGTCGGAGCCTCGCCTGCAGCCTGCCGGAACCCCGACGTTGCTGCCTGTGGTCACTGGCCACCTCGCCCCCTTGTTCGGTATTTTTGAGTACTAAAACAAAAAAAATTCCTTCTATCTTTTTGATTTAATTTTGCACATTCATGTTTGTATTTATGATTAATCATGATTATATAATTTTCAATCATGTTTTATGAAGTTATGATTTGTTTTAAAGCATGGATTAAACAATTGTTCATGAAATTTTAGATTAGGGTTTATAAAGTCAAGAAAAGCTACAGGTAGAAGTGGGCATATGTCATTTCATGCTGGGTTGGAGTGAGAGTGCTTGCTGTTTATTTTTGTAGTTTTAATTTTTATTGCTTATGAAGTACTAACCTTTATTTGGATGATGTTTTATTTTCGAAGATTCTACTTTTGGTTTTAAGGGCCATTAAACTGGTTTAAAAGTGTAATAAAGTTTTGAGTTGATTTTTAATTTGGATGTTGATTTGAATTTATTTTTGAGTTTTCTTTTGAAGTTTAGTTTTACATTGGGTTTAAGACTTTCGTTGTAGTACTTTAACAAATGCCTTAGCCGTTATCACGGTGGCGGTAAATAATTTGGTTTTTCCGTTATTAGGAGTTTTAATAATTGTAATTCTTCAATGTGTATAATATGTTTTCCAGAAAAAATTTAGAGTAGCAAGTTAGGAAATTCCAGGGTGTTACACTTTCTATCTAGCCTACCTTGATGAGAAGATATAGGCAGACCGATAGGCGAAATACCTGATAAATACTCAGTTGCATAATTACCAACCTCATCGCTTACAATGCCTTACAGCGTACTTGCTTTAGGTTTAACTATATTTCTCACTTTATGATACGCATATCAATGAGCAAAACTTCGAGGGTTTGGGTTTGATTGAAGGTGGAAAACAAGAAGCAACCATGGGGGAGTTAGTGGCTTATGGAGACACAAGGCTTCTTGGGTTGACTAGGGTGGATTTTTACGTGTGCATGGTGACATGCACAAGCTTATTCACGTAAATGTAAAGCAAGTATAGTTAGTAGTTTAGAAGTGTTGAGCTATATGGGTTTTCTTCCCACGTCATTTGATAGGGTTTTACCATATGGTGTTTTGTTATTTTCTTGATTAGTTTATGAGTCAAGGTTGATGGAATCAAGCATGAGAAACACAAAAATGGAGGTTTCTTGAAATAAAGATTGAATCTTGAAGAGTTTCTTGAAGTTCTTGAAATCGCAAGTCCAACAAAAATCAACGAGAATAGACAACGTCGCACATTGAGCCAATTCCTGGCCTCAAAATCAACAATCATCTTTGGCAAAAAAATTGTTCTTGAAAACTGGTTAGGTCTTTGTAATGCCAAAGTCCCAGCATACCTCCTCCATGAGCCTCCTTATAAGCAAACTCACGTATAGAACATTAGTAGTGCACAATAGATTACTTAAACAAAAACATCCAGTCCTGTAGCACATAGGCAAATACATAGGAACCCTTTGAAAGTTGCGCCATATTGGTCCAAAATCAACCATCTGCTCGTAAAATTGGTTATCAATATCCAATGCCAACTAAAGAAGTTAAAAACAAAAAGCAAAGTTACTCATTGAAAAAGCATCAGCAACACATAGACTTCCCGTTTTGTACTTTGAGAGAAGTGAAAAGTAGAAAATTCAACCATTTAGCATGTCTGGATTCAATGTGTTTGTTGACATTAAATGATGCATTCAAAGCATATGATCAGAATGTACTTGAAGTGATTAGGCCTTTAATAAGTGACTCCAATGATCCAAGCTCTAATAATGGAATAGAAAACTCCTTTCTTACGTAGAATATCAATTTTAGCACATTCAATTCTCACTAAAGTAAAGCATTGCCTTCTTCCCTTGGACTACGAACAGCACCAATTCCCACCCACTTGCATCCGTCTCAACTCAATGGTTTAGAGAAATCTGGTTAAGCTAGTATAGGTCGTGTTACAAAGCAGCACTTCTTAATCAATTCAAAGCTTCTTGTGCCCCCTTAGTCCACTCAAAACTTAGGCTTATCTACTTGAATGCATTCGGTTATAGGAGCAACAACAGATGAAAAATTCTTCACCAAACTCCTATAGAACGAAGCGAACCCATGAAAAGCACGTACTTCAGTCACTTTCTTTGGTGTTGGCCATTGATTTATTAACTCCCCACTTTAGATGGATCACAGACAACCCCGTCTTTGGCACCTATACCCACAAAAAGTCACACTTGCGTAACCATGAAAGTAACCATCTGGTTTTATCGCTAGCCTATCTTTGCGCTAGCATAGACTGCTAAGTTGTCTTTCTGATCCTCAATACCACCTCCATTAGTCTTTGGCGTAGCATGTCATTACCCACTCTGCTATTACACCAAAAATCTCCATCTAAACATTTAAACATACACACACGTTACACCCAACCGTACTGGCTTTAAGACCTCACTTCATCAAACTCATTATAAACTGTACTAGTGTGCATAGTTAAACCAAAAGGCATGACTAACCACTTCAAAGCCCTAGCTTTGTTTTAAAACCTGTGTTTTCCATTCATCACCTTCCTTCATTCTAATATGGAGGATATCCACTCTAAAACAATCTTTGAAAAATTGAGAAATGTAATTCATTAGCAAATCATCCAATCTAGTATAGGGAACCTATACTGACGGTTATAATTGTTAACGCCTTTGAAGTCAATACCCATTGCTCCAGAGTCCCACCCTCTCTAGGTCACTATTAATGTAGGCACAGCACATGGGACTCATGGCTTCTCCTCTCAGTTACCCCCTCTCCATTAATCCTCAATGCCTTGGTATCTCCTTGTCTCTCTGATTAACATCTATATGCAGGCTTGTTATGAATTTGAGACCCGAGGAATAAGTCAATTTGATGTTCAATCTCCCGTATTGGGTGGTAATCCTGGTGGAACAACTCATAGGAAAAATACTGAAAGAATCCCCTACTCACTTTCAACATAGGATGCCAAACCCTAGGAATTTGGCGGCTTCTCTCTTGTACCCTTTGGCTATAAACATGGATAGACATAGAACTTGTTTCAACTCCCTTTCTAATCCTTTCCACCACCAAACAAAACACCTTTAGATTACCCATGCTTTTTTAGGTTAGAAACATCCAGGGTTTCAATGTCATTGATTTTCATTAGGGTTCTAGCGCACACATATAGACCATTGTTCTTCCATTTAAACTTCACAAAACGGTCATACGTGCAAGGTCACCCATAAATGTTGACAAATCCATAGGACAAACACACACAAAGTAACTGATCCTCAAATCTACCAATTTAAACGCAATTAGGCTTGTTTGGTTACCTAAACCTCAGCTTGTGTTGCTTAAAGCCAATGTAGCTGTATGGTTGAGGATGTATCTTTGTAGGAATTGCGAGTTTTTCCACCAACAACGTAGATACTACATTTGTGCCACTTCCAGTATCTATGATCACATCACAAAGCTTGCCTTGAACATTACACCTTGTGAGAAAAATTTTGCTTGACTCTCCAAAGGTGTGCACTTGAGATTGTATACCCTACGTAACACCAAGATTGGCCTTGGTTTCTGGTTGGAACTCTCCTCGTTTTTCTCCATTTTTCATTAATGCTACTCTTGCTCTCCATCATCCCCATACACTTCCTCCTCTTCTTCAAGGCTTCCCCATCTACCCAATTTCGAGTTGTTTGACCTAGCATGAGGACATCTCTTGAATGTGACCTTGCCTTAACTTGAAACACAAACATGCGTGATCACTACTTTGGGGCTTTGAAGATAACTCTATCCTTGAGAAGGGTGGTTAGTAACCTTTCAAGTTTGGTTTTTGAGGAAAGTAACACGTTTTCTTAGACTCGTAAGTTTGAAGTAAGTCGTTTGACTTTCGTGCAACTTGTTCTCAACCCTTGCTGCCACTCTACAAAAAATTATCAAAGGCCATAAGGTTGTAATATCGACCTTCTCCCTTATTTTTATCTAGACCAGCACAAAAGAGCCACTTTATGGTCTCCTTTCTCTTCAAATCAACAATCATGATCAATTTTTCAACTCCACAATGTATCCACCCGTTTTTCTATCTTGTTTTAATGTATTGCATCTTGATGAAATTGTTTTGCTCGAAATCTTGAGGGACAAAACGTTTCCTCATATCTTTTTAACTTAGACCATGAAGATATTTTTGATCTCCTTCTTTCCTCTCTTCTTTGTAAACCCTCAAGCCATAAAACTTGCATAGGAAGTGAGTTTTAATTCCGCCAATTTTATAGACTTATGATCATCATATTCTTTGTAACGAAAAAATCCTCTCAACCCTACGAATCCAATCTAGAAAATTTTTCAGGATCCATACCTCCATGAAACTTCAGTAATTTCGAGTTTAAGATTTCGATCATCATCCCTCCTTTCCCTGTTTATGCCTTGTCTTGGTTCCTCATCGTCACTAGAAACTTGATGAGTATCCTTTTGGTTTACGTACACTCCTCACACTTTCTTGCTCACTTCACTTGATGATGAGTTCTCCTCTTGTTAGATTTAGTAGGAGTTTTTTTGGTAAAGCCATGATGGTAGGACTTCATCAAACGGCCTTTACTGCTAATCTCCCCTTGCATACGTAGCTCTTTGCTTGAGCCAAGCTCAAACCTTTTCGTAAATCCTTGTGGATTTTCATCTCCACCTTCTTGAGCCATGATAATTGATATTAACACTTGAGATTGAACGAATCTCTCACGAGAGCACCAAAAGTTGATGTGAATTTTGTTATAGAAACAAAGCCCACTCACACAGAAGAAACTTAGACTTCAAATTGATAAAGCCACGCACCACAAATCTGAACTTCTAAGGCGAATAATTGGTAGAATTGATTAAAGCCAAGCCCCTCAAATCCTAAGAACTATCTCACGTGAGATAAGCAAAAGCACCACTCACTCAATCGAATTTCTCACAAGAAACTCTCAAAATTTGTTTCTTCGTGAAACAATAAAACCGGAACACTTTGTGTTTAATTACTCAAATCTGAATTTTTTGATGTATTTTACATCCTATTATAGGCTAAACTATCACATAATTTCAGAATTCAAACATATCCTAACTACCTTAGATATATGTTAAAACAAACTAAGATTAGGATAACAAGAAAATCTTATCAAACCGGATACAATATTGCACCATATATTTTTGTAATCTGATTTCTAGTCTAAATCTTAGATATTGTTGCAAATCAAAATCTAGTGACCATATTTCCGAATAACAACCCAAGGTTGACCAAGTCAAAAACCTTGAAAAACCGTGTTGACAACGTTGCCCAATCTTCCAAAAATCTTCCAAAATCCCGCCATAACTTGCTTTGA
>PYUH01000203.1:0-13202 GCA_016808085.1 Suaeda aralocaspica
AACCAATAGTATTGAGGAATTAAAGAACCAGGAGGGAGTGTGAAATTGGACAGAATAATGGAAAATTAAAAAGCGGAAAAACCTATGGACTTGAAGAGCCATGAGGCTAGGAGGTTTAACGTGGTAAAGGAAGGTGGAAGTGTTACCACAGATGTGAGGATCTGAAACGGAGAATCGTGGAGAAGGGTCATCATACCCCAAATTATTGCATCCTGGAGGTGACAAGCTATATAGGATTGAAAGAAGGACTATTGGTGGCCTAGGATAAAAGAGAAGTGGCTCAATTTGTGAAGCAAGTGGTCTCACTTTCAAAAGGTTAAATTTGAGACATAATAGACCACAAGGAGAGGTTCAACCGACTGAAAACCAGGTGGAAATGGGATTGTATATCAATAGACCTTTGTGACTTGCTTACCAAGTCAGGATCAAAATGATACCATATGGGTTTGTGTGGATAGGCTTACGAAGTCATCGGTTATTATACCAATAAAAGGACTTGGAGAAATGGAACAAACTTGGCCAAGGCTTAACTAAAGCATATTTTGAGGCTATATGGAGTTCAAAGATATTCAGGTTAGATAGGGATTCTACGTTTCTTCTCTTTCGAATCCTAGAAAAAGTGTCCATGAGAACTTTGGTACAACGTTGAAGATTAGTACAACATTGTGGTTTTGTTTGAGTTCCAACCTTTTCTTTTGAAATATGACAAACCACTTGACCTGTTATATTGTATGCAAGTTTTTGTTTGCATGTGGAGATACTAAGAAACAAGTTCAATGATGAACAAGATAAAGCTCGAGAAGCCAAGTCTTGAAGTTTTCATGAAGATCAGCTTATAGGTCTGACTTCATAGCTCTTAGTGCAATTAAAGTGGGATGGAAGGTTTAAATATGCACTATAAAGATTGAGATTATAGATTTGCACTAATTTAAATGGATGACAAGGAAACTTAAAGTTACTTTGGTCTACATAATTAGTAAGTAAACTTGCTGACTAGAAAAGTCTGGGAATAGTACTGAACCAGCCCCTAGAGTTTACTTCACACATCCATATGTTCGGAAAGGTTCTTTCCTCACAAAGTGTTTTTCAAAAATATACGGATCGTGGATTGGTATGCAAGGTACTCTTCGTAACTATGACAAGTATGTTATATAATAATGTGGATTATTTTCTTTGATTTCAAATAAAATCATTGAGAATATTTTCCTTCCCTCCAGGTCAGGGAGAAGGGAAAGGGCCGGTATTATTTTCATAATTCCAAGGCAAAAATTCTGTTGCATATTACATGACATACTAGCCAAAAACTTATTGAAGAACATTTGCTCTAGCATACACCATGACACTTTTGCAGGAACAAAATTGAAGATTTTTAAAGGAAATTTGCAAAAGGCTCTTTAGTCGTAATCTCGCAAAACCTCAATATCCACAATTCGGTCTCAATATTTCTCTCTTTTGTAAGCGTTTAAGGCGAAATTTTTTATTGAGAGACAAAGTGTTTTTGTAATTTTGACTACATAGAGTTCCAGTTTGCTGGGGAAGTTGATCTGGGATCATCTTCAATTGGAACCTCGTAGTTAAGGGTTTGAGTCGAACTTCCATCGTGGAAGTTGGGGAATCATATTGTGGCATAGGTGCTAATGGATTTAGTGTTGTAATTCTTGGTTATTTCTGAGTTGATTAATCAAGAGGTGAGTGAGTGGAGGACGTAGACTAATTAGAGTCGAACCTCGTTAATCTTGGTGTTGTTAGTTTTTTGTTTAGATTATTTCCGCTGCTTGAGACCTGGCTTGTAAACTCTCTACTTCGATATTCACGCAACAATTTGCCCAACACTTTACAGCACTCAATTCACCTCCCTTTGAGTGGCAATTGTACTTGCAATTGTATCATAGCCTACCTTCTTAAGGGTAACACATAGAGAAAGAAGAAAAGATGAATATTCAAGAGATGATGAATGAAAATTCTAGATCAAAGCTGCCCAAGTTTAATGGAACAAACTATCCCTGGTGGAGGAACTGCAAGCAAAACCTTGTCATTGGCACTAACTATGAGTATTGGATGATAATAAAAATGGTCCTAAGAAGGTTGCTAACAACACTGATGGAACTGAGAAGAAGGAGAGTGAATACACTAGTACAGATTTCAAGACACTCGAGAAGAACGCAAAGGCTATGTCACTTCTTCAACAGGGTATTGCTGATAATGAGGTAAGCCGTATTTTAGCATATTTTACTGCAAATGAAATATGAGAAACTCTAGAGTTAGCCTATGAAGGCACTAGTGAGGTTAGGAGATCTAAGGTAGATATGCTTATGCCTAAATATGAAGCTTTTGATATGAGTCGATATCAAAATATAAAAGATATCTATACTCGTTTTATGTCAATTAGTAATGAACTAAAATCTCTTGGCAAAAGTTTCACCAGTGAAGATTTAGTTAGGAATTTTTTGAGAAGTTTGACAGGTAAATGGCTGCCTAAGGTGACTATAATCGAAGAAGCCAAGGATCTCACCACTCTGACTGTAGAACAACTTATTGGGTCGTTAATGACTCATGAGATGTTAGTAAGCACAAAAGAGGAAGGAACAACCAAAAGTCGAGGGCTGGCCTTGAAGGGAGAAGAAAATGAGGAAGATCTGGATGAAATAGGTCTCATGGCAAGAAAGTTTGGAAGAAGCCTCATATCTCAATATAAGGGAAAATCATGGAAGAACAAAGGCAACATGAAGAAGACTAGTACCAGCAATAGTTGCTTCAAATGTGGTGAAACTTAACATATGATAAAGGATTGTTCGGCATAGAAAACTGACAAGGGAGGGCAAATGGAGAAAAAGATGACAAAGAGAGTCATGCTTGCTGCATGGGGAGATTCTGAATCAGGTGGTGAAAGTGAGGAAGAAGAAGCCCTAAATTGTGTGACTGCATTGTTGGGAGAAGTTGACCAGAGGCAGACCAGTTCAGGAAAGAAGGGACACATGTGTCTCATGGCTTGAAGCAGCTCTTGTACTGAAGAACAGGTAACTATTTCTGATATGCAAGAACAAATGAGATATTGTGATAGAGGGGAGTTACCAAATATCTTGGATCTTGCTATTGAACAAAATGTCAAAGGCAATGCTGCTTATAAGGCTAACAAAAAGAAACTAAGAGAAGTAACTCGAAATCTAGATCATAGTGAATGTTGTTCTGCTGAGCTTGAACTTGTATGCACCTATTATGGTAAGAATAGACATGTTATTGAAACTTGTTGGACTAAGCAAAAACTTAATCAGAAGAATCAGTCTCATATTCAAATAACTCAAAATCATCACAGTCACACACATAATTTGTTTAAAAGTGGAAAACATGATAAAACAAGAAAGACAAATGTAAAACAAATCTGGGTTAGAAAGGACAGTATCCAACCAGTTCCCATTAACAAGGAACCCAAGAAAACCTGGGTTCCTAAAATTAAACCTTGATTTGTTTGTACAAGTTAGAGTGAAAGGAAAGCGATTTTGGTATTTGGACAATGGTTGCTCAAGATAAATGTCAGGAGATAAAAGTCAATTTCTTTAACTCGTAGCCTATAAAGGAGGAAGTGTCACCTTTGGAGATAACAGTAAAGGTTTGATCAAGGGTATAGGTAAGGTTGGTAAGACGCTTTCTCAAGCAATTGATAATGTTTCTTTTGTTAAAGGTTTGAAAAATAACCTCTTGAGCATATCTCGACTATGTGACAAAGGAAACCATGTTGAATTTGAAACAAATATTTGTCACATAGTTAATACTGAAACAAGGGAACTTGTCTGTAAGGGGTTCCGACACAATAATTTTTACATAACATTTTTTAATCAGATTCCTAAGACCAGTGCCACTTGTCTCAATGTTATGGAGGATGATCATTAGCTGTGGCATAAGAGACTTGGACATGTAAGTTTTTCCTTGTTGAATAAACTGCGATCTTAGGACTTAGTTACAGGTTTACCTGACATTAAGTTTGTTGCATAACATAATTGTCATGAATGTGCAAAATGTAAGCATGCCAAGTCCTCTTTTCAGCGAAAGAAGTTTGTAAGCACTACTAGACCATTCGAAATTGTGCACATTGATAAGTGTGGAACCATGCGTGTACAAGGTCGAAATGGTCATAGTTATGTGTTTGTGTTAGTTAATGATTACTCTCGTTATACTTGGACAGTATTTCTAAAGTTTAAAAATGAAACCTTTGAAGAATTTGAAATCTTAATAAAACAGGTCCAAAACAAGATTAATCATCAACTGGTCTCTATGAGGTCAGATCATGGTTTTGAATTTCACAATGTCATCTTCATTACCTACTGTAATGATCATGGTGTATCTCACAATTTATCAGCCCCCAGAACTCCACAATAAAATGGAGTGGTTGAAAGGAAAAACCACACTCTAGAAGAAATGGCAAGAACAATGCTTCTAGAGAGTGGTCTCCCTCGAAAATTCTGGACTGAAGCTGTGAGTACGTCTTGCTATATTTCGAATAGGGTAATGCCGAGACCTTATTAAAGAAAACACCTTATGAGCTCCTTAGGGGAAGAAAATCAAACACTGCACACTCACACGTTTTTGGGTGCAATTGCTTTGTACACAACAATGGTAAATCAAGTTTGGATAAATTTGATCCCAGAAGTGATGAGGTTGTTTTCATTGGATACTCTTCACACAGCAAGGCATACAAAGTTTTCAACAAAAGAACCTTGTGTGTTGAAGAGAGTATCCATGTTCTGTTTGATGAAACTAACATGTTTTGCAAGCATGTGCAGGTTAATGATGATGAATTCGAAATTGGCATGCTTAACTTTACAGGAGCAAAAGAAGTAGAAGGTGCTGAACTAGACTCGCCACACAACTCTCCTAGAGAGGAAGAGTCTGGTTAAGCACAAAGTCAAGAAGCTCATGAAGCAATAGAAGGAACTAGTGACTCAGAGGCAGTGAGACCACTATGGGACCAGATTCACCTGTTCAAAGTAACAATGAAACAGGGGGAACCAGTATAGGAACTAGTTCAACATTAGAAGGCACCAATGCAAATCTTGATATGAACAAATCCTTCAAGTACAAGTCTGCTCATTCCTCTAATCTTGTCATTAGTGATATTAACAAAGGGGTGCAAGCACGGAATTTTACTCTACAAAATTTTTGTGCTTTTGATTCCTTTCTTTCAAATGTTGGACCAACTGATTATAGGACTGCTTTAATGGATCCAGATTAGGTTCTGGCCATGCAAGATGAACTCAATCAGTTTGAGAGAAATCAAGTAAATCAGTTTGAGAGAAATCAAGTATGGCATCTTGAGCCCAGGAAGGAAAACATGTCTGTTAGAACCAAATGGGTGTTCAGCAATAAACTGGATGATGCAGGTATTATAGTCAGGAACAAGGCCAGACTAGTGGTCCAATGGCTCAACCAACAGGAAGGAATTGCTTTATATGAAACCTTTGCTCCAGTAGCCAAGCTTGAGCAATCAGGATTTTAACTACTTTTGCAACTTATATGAACTTCAAACTCTTTCAAATGGATGTTAAGACAGCCTTTCTTAATGGCTATTTGAAGGAAGATGTATATGTGGAAGAGTCCTCTGGATTGGAGAATAATGACTTGCCAAACCAAGTTTTTAAACTTGATAAAACTCTTTATGGTCTCAAACAAGCTCCCAGTGCTTGGTATGATAGGATTTCCAGTTTTCTTTTAGAAAATGGATATAAGAGAGGTTCAGTTGACAAGACACTATTGTTGAACGAAAAGGGAACCGATTTACTAGTGGTCCAGATATATGTAGATGATATTTTATTTGTAGCTACTAATCATGATTTGTGTAATGAGTTTGCAGATTTGATGAAAAGTGAATTTGAAATGAGCATGATGGGAGAACTTGGATTCTTTGTAGGACTTCAAATCAAGAAAAACCAAGGATGGAATTATGATTCATCAGCAAAAATACCTCAAGGAATTGCTAAAAAGATATGGCCTGCAAGACAGCAAATCCTATGAAACACCTATTCTAACTTCTACAAAATTGAGCCTTGATGAGAAGGTAAAGGGTTGTGTGCATGATTTCAAAGCAACCCTAAAGAATCTCACCTAAAGATTGTTAAGAGAATTTTAAGGTATCTCAATGGTACTGATGATTTGTATTTGTGGTATCCAAAAGGTAGCAGTATGAATCTTATAGGATATACATATGCTACTTTGCTGGTTTTATTGTGGACAGGAACAGTACTTCTGGAATGGCTCACTTCTTAGGTTCCTGTCTTATCTCATGGGGATCTAAGAAACAAAATTTTGTGGCCTTATCCACAGAAGAGTCTAAGTACATTGCAGCAGCTTTATGTTGTGCTCAACTCTTGTTGATAAAGCCACAACTAAAGGATTTCGGGATTTGTTTCAAAAGTGTTCCCATCTTATGTGATAACACAAGTGCAATCAATATTTCGAAAAATCTTGTCCAACATTCTAAAACCAAGCATATTGAGATTATACATCATTTCCTAAGGGGCAATGTTGAAAAAGGTAATGTAGAATTGGAGTTTTGCAGGTCAGAAGATCAACTAGCTCACATCTTTACAAAACCTTTGAGCAAAGAAATGTTCATCAAGCTTCGTACCTTGTTGGGTATGATTAAAATTAGACAATGAGCTCTTAAGTCTTGACTTGCCCCTTTGGCTAGTCAAATGATGTCAATATGTACATATTTTTTATGCTTTTTAGGTCTAACAAAGTTCTTATGCGATGCTGAGCTGGTCAATTTAGTACTCAAGTACCTTAGCATAATCTTGTAAAAAGTAAGTTGGGACAGAGCAGTTGCAAACCATTAGGGAACCAGATCCATGAGGCGGTTATTTTTTTAGTCAGTTTATTTTCAAAAATTCATAATTTTGGAAATAAATATAATGACGGTTGTATTTATGGCAACTGCCTTTTAGATTGAACGGACAAATATCCTTCAAATATTCTTAAGAAAACCGTTTTGATTTAAATTTCTGATAAATATATGCTTCTGATCATACTTTAGTTCTTCATTTCATTTCCATACTCTCTTTATCTCTATATATTCTCTCGAGTATTTTTGTTTCACACAAAAAAACCTAATTTGTCGAAATTCTTCTTCTTGCTCTCACTCACATTATTCAAAGTTTTATTTTTGTGCTGAAAATAGAGGAAATATTCAGTCTCCTCATGTCGAAAAAAAGAAGTCCACGATTGGTTGAGAAACAATTTAGTGAATCTCTTGAAATTGAAACGAAGAGAACAAAGAAGATGGTTGACAAGGTCATTGAGTATGTGATAGAAGATATAATGTAGGAGGAAGATGTGAATGGAGAGGCAGAATGCCATTAATTAGAAAGAACACCAGGACTGAAACTTCAGAGCCCTTACTATAAGACCTCCTACACCAAAATCCACCACAAAACAACCACAAAGACGGTTACACCAATATTAACCGCCAAAACCACAAAATCTTCTACACAATATTCACAAAATCAACCACTGACAAAAAGCACCCACACAAAAATCCAAAGAATCAACTCATGTACCAATAGAGACATCAAAATCAAAAGATCCAGAGATGTTGAAGAACTTAACATGGAAGGAATCTGAATCTGAATATCAGTCGGATGCAGAAAAGGGGGAGGAAGAAGAAGTTGAATTAGAAGAAAGGAAGTTGACCATGAAGGATGTTGTTACTAAAGAAGTGAAGAAAAGAAAGTAGCACTAAGAAACCGTTATAAAAAATGGTAGAAAGTTGAGAAGAAGGCTACCAAACCACAACCACAAAATCCAAATCACCCACACCTAAAACCACTCCCAAACCAGTGATAAATCAAAGAACAGGATGTTACTGAGAAGAAGAAGAGGTTGTTGAGTTAACCATGAGAAGAGAACACAAAGAAAATAGCAAGCAAGGGTACGCGTGTGGAAATGGTTGCTAGAAGGGTGCAGAAGCGTCCAAGGGGAAGGTATCATGAAAGAGCTACAGACAAACCACAACAGGGATAAAGAGAAAGCAATCTAATGTTGTGATCTCTTCAAGCAGGAAATCTAAGAAAAGTAAGTCGACCACTCCTAAACCTCTGTATAAGCTGAAAGATAGACAAATTCTTTTAGGATTTGCTGTTGCAAAAGTTGGGTTGCACAAAAGTTCTTGATTGAGGTTATGGAGGCCTTAGATTTTTAGAAATGGTGTGTGTGTCTGCAAAAGATTTAGATGTTTTCATGCCTCTAGTTGAATAATTTTACTCACACCTGCATACTAAAGATGATGGATCTTATTTCTCCTTTGTTAAGATACTCCATAAATTGTCTGTAAGAATTGGCTGAGATTCTCAGAGTTCCAACAAAGGGACTTGATGTTACTCTAGAGAAATTGGCCTTCCATAAAGGTAGGCACAGCAGAACAGATCCAGACCAGACTCTTTACTGGTCCACCAGACAGCAAGCAGGGGTACACCATTGGCCAATTAAAGGATCCATCATGAGGAGATTTCACACTATAGCTCATGATTTTTGTGACTTAGAGCACAGGGCTGCATGAGTGTACGGTTGAGGATAGTTTTCTTATTTACTTCCTTATTAAACGCATTCTTGTCAACCTCCCTTGCTATGACGTTAGGTCATATGATCTGCTGTTTGGAGAAAGCTAATTATCCTTGCCCTATGGAGGATGGTTGACCTTAGTATTTGGGAACTAGAAGATACCTATGGTGGGAGATATGGCACCAGTCACATCTCACCAATCAGATAATAGGTCAGAAGGGTATGACATATGTAGGAGGTGTAATAAAAATGAAGGATGAGGGGAAAAGTGATGTTGGTCTTGTGGGACCAGTACAAAAACAGTTCAGGCAACCTATGCCTTGGTTAAGCAGATAAGTGATCAGAATCAACTAATGCAAATTATGGTAAATAGGGTCACTACTCTTTGTGTTGCACTTCAGGAATCCTACAGACGAATTGAGGTTCTTCTTGACAAATAGGAATAATTGGTGGAAGGATCTGAAGACAAGGAAGATACATCAGAAGCTGTAGGTGATGTTAATGATGGCGAAGCTGAACTAGTATCTGATAAGGATGAGGAAGAGGATGATGAAGAGAATGCTGCCAGTGCTTCAGAGAAGAAGAAGAAGATGAGACAAAACAAGACTCTGAGGTGATTGATCTCTTTGCTTTTCTATTATTTTATGCTATTGCCCTAACCCCCTCCTTTATTGAATTCTTATTCTGGTTTCCCCTTCCCTTTTCAAAAACATTGTTATTCTGTAATTTGTTTGCTACTGGTTTTTAATAACTTTCAGGACAGGTAGGTTGGTACTTGCCAAGAACAATTAGTAGAATCAGCATCCCTAAAATGATGTTTGAAATACCTATTTAGCTAAGCATTTCTATCATTACTAGCTTGACTATTGATGTGTTTAGTTATTAGTTCACTACTTTAATGCTTTGACTGTTTTATGATGCCAAAAGGGGAAAGCTGGGTGAAGTTTTGATCTCTTCTACCTAATTCAAGGGGAAGCAGGCTAAATGAATATTACTAACCTGTGTGTGTTGCAGCAACTACAAGCAAGATTGATAATCCTGCTAGTGGTGACAGACCTATAAGGTCTGGAAGGAAATTTATTCAAAGCATTCTACTTTTTATCATCCCAATGGCTTGTTTGCTTGAAAAAAAGTATGATGAACTTATTAATGTTCTTATTGTGAAAAATGTTTAAGCCTAGAGCTCTATGTCTAATTAGTATTTGCCCTGCGTATTAGAAAACTCTTCCTTAAACTATTGTCAGTTAGTTGTGAACTGGTTTACTTGTAAATGATACTTAATCTACAGGAACAGTCTGAGACAAGTTCATTGGATTCTAAAGAATTCAAAATTTCTAAAAAGTTCGAAATATAAAATGACATTATTACAAAGAAATAAGTTATGCAAGTGATGTAATCAAATTACAAAAGCAATAATGATAATGAAAGCAAGGACAAGGTTTAACCATGAGAGTATTTAACACATAAAGCAATAGTGTATGGACAAGATTAACTTGAGAAGAAAACTTATGAACTTAAAATAATGTAAGCAATAGAACAAGGACCAGTTTAACTTGATTAAGAGCTTTATAAAACAAAACTTCAAAGTAAGAAAATAGCTAAAAGAAATATTATTCAAAAGGGAATTGAAGACCAGTTTAAAATTGTACCATGAAGCTTGAATCTTTGAAGTATAGAACCGTGAAGCTTATTTCAATGGTGCCCAATTACAATGATGATCAACCAAGAACTTAATTATACCAAACAAAGACCATGAATCCCAAGAAAATGAAACCATGAGACTTTGAATACCAAATTGAGAATGAGAATCCAAGAACATTGAAATAACCAAATTTTTAATTCATTAAGAAAAGATTGAATTACAACTATTGAATTGATCAAGAACTAATCATTAATCAAATTGAATACAGTTAATCTAGAGAGCAAAATGGTAGTTTAAATTATCAGCTAACTTCTAACTATCTTGAACTACTTGGTTTACAAGAATATATATAGACAAAAAAGGACCCAAGCAAGAGGAGGAGGAAGAAGCAAAATCCGTTTAGGACGAAACAGGGGCATGCGGCCGCATACCAAGTACCATGCCACCACAACCCCCTATTCAGTACCTCCCCTGCTTCGTTTCTGTAGTACGTTGAGGGAAGGAGGTAAAGAGGAGAGATTTTTTGGGGCTGCTAGAGGCTTTGTTTATGTCGCGGAGCCATGGCTTGCGATATCGTGAGACGCGAAGTAAAAGACCAAATCGCTTAAGCCAAGACTAAAGAAAATCGTTCCTTGCTTTTTATTCCATAATATCTTGGAAGGTTTGTTGCCTCAGTTTCCGATTTAATGAAAGATCGTAGAAAATTGAGACAACACACGAAATAAGAAAAATACGAGCATAAAATCTATAAAAATAAGGAACGGGAAATACTAATAATTAATAAAAGAAAGTGTAAAGACAAAAAAAAGGGAATAAAAACTAACGGAACTAAGTAAAGAAACTGTAGAAAAAATAAACAAATAAAGACTACATCAAACTCCCCCAAGCTAGAACATTACTTGTCCCCAAGCAATTTTAACTTTGAAGAACGGGAAGAGAAAGATAAATCCCTCAGGGAAACGATTAACAAAGATTAAACAAACTCTCAAAAATGAACTTAAACTTAACACTAAGGAAAGTAAAGGAAGCATAGTTCTTAAGAAGTACTTCAAATAGCAACCTAAGTAGATTAAAGTGAACTTGTGAGTTTCAACCAATAATCCATCATAAACTCCAAAATATGCAATAATAGTACGGAATACTCCTTGAGGGAGTTCATAAAAGAACAAGAACATAGATGAGAAAAGAAATGGTTATTTACTCACATCTTGCGTAAAGTACCCTCTCAATATGCTTGCCAAGTAACTTTATTAATCAAGTAACCTTTAACCTTTGTAACTTGGTCTCATATGGACGTTGAGGGTTGTTATCGGGTTGAGGTAAGGTGAAAATTGGAAAGTTTCGCTAATTTGAGGAGGTAAACCTAAGTGAAGCATTTACAACTGAACAACAAAATTTACAAAATTTTTGACAATGAATAAAGAACTCAACACATCAAACCTCGATTTTCCACAATAATCCATTGAACATGAAGAATATAAGTGGAAAAATCGACTTAGAGGCCCGTTTTGTAACTCAAAAACACACCCAAAAGGAAAGGACAACAAAGACATATGACTTNGTTTTGTAACTCAAAAACACACCCAAAAGGAAAGGACAACAAAGACATATGACTTACAATCATTTTAAAAGATAATCTTTGAAGAAATGATGATGAAAAGCCATTTACTTACTTCAAATGATTTGAACAAGAGCCAACTCTTTATTGCTAACTATGCTTATTTACAAAAGCATTGGAATATCTTTATTCTTTTCTTTTCTTCTTTTTTTTTTTGAATAATAAAACGAAATATACAAGAGGACAAGAACAACGACAAGCGTCACTAACTACATAGGTGCCAATGGTTGAAAGCGAAGGTTCATATGTGGGTTGCTGAACAAGGGTCAAAGCACAAACAGGGCAACAAAGAATATGTACATATGTGGAAAGATAAGAAAAGAAATAAACCTAAAAGGAGTTGGATTCTAAAACAAAACATGCGAAAAGAGGGCCATGATCATATTACCGAGAGCAAGGTAGGCACGCTTCCCAAAGTAAAAAGGAAAATTCTTGATCTAGGTATTCACAACAAGGCAAACATCAACCGCTCAAGAAAGAAAAGGAGACCAAGGTGATGGTCTATGTATTCATGAAGGCTCAAAATCTCACCAAGGTTCAAAGACGATCATTCATGCGATGTTTTGATAGAGACAAGGAGTTTAAGAAACCGATATTCACTACACAAGTTCACCAATTATGTATCATGGTCTATTCACTAAAGAAGTCAAAACTTGAGAACTACCTTTCTAAAGTGTTTTAGGATTTGAAGTTCATGAGTGAAGGAAAATCTAAGTTAATAATCTCTTTTTAAATCATAGGGATCTAACCTAAAAACTAACTAAAAGAACTTTAGAAGTTTAAAAAAAAGAATTTTTGAATTTTTTTAAAAATTGGATGCATGCCAAAAATTAAATTAAATGCTCTAAAAAACAAATTAAGGGAAACTAAGAAAGTAAAATAAACTATGAAAATAAAAGGACATGCTCTACATCTAAATGCATTTGGATTTTTGGGAAGAGAAGGGAAAGGAAAGAATTTGGATTTTTAAGGGAAAGCGGGAAAAAGAGAGAAATTTTTTGGATTTTTCGAAAATGGGAGCAAAAACATCCCACAAGGACATCATCAGAAACAATCATAATAAAAAACATCATCATCATCAAGAATCATTATCAACGAGATCGAAACCAATCAACACATTTTGCTCACTCAAACATTTCACACGCATCACNAGCATCACTTTCAAATACACTCTCAAAACAAAAACCAACCTTAAGCTCTTTCGAACACCTAATGCATAAAATCTCTCTCAAAGGCTCAACAATGAAACAACAAAACAAGGGTTGACACCACCAACTACCTACCACCAAAACTACATACTTAATGTACACCAATGGTACAGGACATGTATCCCCCCCAAGCTAGGACGAAGCATCTTCCCGATGCTCAAGGAAATGGATGGTCCCTCCTAAA
>PYUH01003996.1:0-60070 GCA_016808085.1 Suaeda aralocaspica
TTATGTAAACAATAAAACGGAAACAATGTGTTTCAATCAATCTAATCTGAATTATGATGTATTTTACATCCTATTTATACGCTAAACATATCACACAATAGGTGAATATCTAACAAATCCTAACTCCCTAGATATTTATGGTATAACAAACTAAATTAGGATAACAAGATAATCTCCTACGAAACCGGATACAATCTTGCGCCATTACTTGTAATCTGATTTTCTAGCTAAATCTTTGATTATTTGGAAGAAACAAATCTAAGGACAAATTCCAACTAACTAACGTGAAGTTGACCAGTCAAACACACGGAAAACACCGTGGTTGACAACGTTGCCCAGAATCGTCAAAATCGTTCAAAAATCCCGCCATATAACTCCTTTGATTTTTGATGTTCTTCCATTTTCAAGAACTTCAAGAAACCTTTTGAGCTTCAATCTTTCTTTCAAGAAACCTTCAATTTTGTGTTTCCCATGTTTGATTCCATCAACCATGACTCATAAACTAAATAAGAAAATCACAAAACACCATATGGTAAAACCCTATCAAATGAAGTGGGAAGAAAACCCATATAGCTCAACACTCCTAAACTACTAATTATGCTTGCTTGATTTTTACGTGAGGAGACTTGTGCATGTCACCATGCACACGTAAAAATTCACCCAAGCCAACCCTAAGAGTCTTGTGTCTCCATAAGCCACTAGCTCTCCCATGGTTGCATTTTGTTTCAAACCTTCGATGTTTTGCTCATTGATATTCGTATCAGTAGTGCTTAGAGACCTCTATATGCATATTTTGTAAGGTCTTTTTGGATGGTGTTTTGTAGATTAATGTTATTGTTCTTAGCAGTTAGGTTTCTTGTATAGTTGCTGTTTGGTTGGCTCTAGGTGCAGTTCTGAGTCAGTTCTGCCTAGTGGCCTTTAGGTTGTAATTCTGTGGAGCCGATTTGTGCAGCTTGTTTATAGGTTGTAAAACAACATTAGCAACATAATATTCAACATCTACATACTTAATTTATAGGGAAAAGACAATAAAGTAGAAACACCAAACCCAACAAATAAATTTACTTGGCATTTAGCAATTGATTTCTAGTGAAAATATCATCTTCTACTACCTGTTCTAGGGGCATGCATCTAATGCAATAATATGGACATCTTAATCATAATAAACTGGGAAATTATAAGCGTATTAGCTATCTTATATGGAGTATATTACTTCATTTCACTGCATAAGCAACACAAATGGCATCTAACAGCACTGATTTTGAGTCGATTTTTATTTTAGTTTCAGGTCTCAACTCAATTAAGTAGAGATAGCAGCAGAAATAGCACACAATCCAGCATAGTAACATTCAAGCTGAGATGAAAAAAAATTTACATCCAGCAAATGTAACCAAGACCAGGAAACTGATCTACAGCAAGAAGAAGCCCACAAGTGCATACAAAGGTCCAGGCACAGCAAGGCCTGACCTAGAGAACCTGTCAAACTAAAACAGTTAACCAGAAACCTTAGCTGCAGCACCAAAACCTGCCAAATCCAAAACTGCGGCACCAAAACCAAAACTACAGTCAAGCCTGAGACTCCTCACTACACCCCCAACACGAAAAACTGATCATCTCTACAGCAAACCATCTCACAGAACCCCAACCAAACTGGTTTTCCATGGAAATTCAATCCCAAACAGCTTGCACTCATAGCACAGGCACCACTAATTTTAGGTTTTCAAGATCTAGTTAGTTCATTGTTATTTTGCATCAAGAGACATGGATTAGTTTATATTTCGACTTACATACGTTGACTAAAACTTTGGGGTGCTACAATCAATTTGTCAAGCATTGAAAATAATGGAAACTAGACAAAAACCATGGCAGCTAAATCAACCTCTACCACGAACAAGGGCTTCAACTTGTGAAAAAGTATCATTAGGATGTCAAAAAAACATATAAGTATAACACTAATTAATAAGTACTGAAATCTAAAAATTGGTCAAGTTAATAAAAAAATTGGTCAAATTACTTGTAAATGATTTCAATTAAATTTTCAAGTTGGTGTATATTTTGTAATTGTCATGTTCTTGTAATTGATTCTAGCATTCCCAGAAACAGAATTGAATCGACACAATAAAGCAGTAATATGGATTACTTATAAACAGAATTGAATCGACACAATAAAGCAGTAATATGGCTAATTCAAAATTCAAAAAGCAGTAAAATCAACACAATAAACATGTAAACATATAAACGTTATAACCTAGAAAATTAGAAAATTTTTTACATGCAAATTGAATCGATTACTTAAACATATAAACAGAATAAACTACAGAAAAATTCAAAATTTTTAGCATGCAAATTGAAAGCAGTTTAGTAAATTAAACAAATTAACAAACCAATTAAACTAAACTAGAATTCGAAATTATTCCAGGTACAATTCAAACACACAATACATCTCGCATGTATTCTTCTAAATTATTCCACATACAATTCAAACACACATGGCATCATAGATATCCGNATCGCATCATAATTTAATTGATATCCTAAAATTCCATAAATTATTCCAGAAAATCCAATTAAACTAAACTTTTAAACTAGACTATTATTCCAGAAATCATCTCAGCAAACCAATTAAACTAAACTATTATTCGAAAATTCGATATCATTCAAGAAAATCCAAAATTCCAGAAAACCAAACACACAATATAAATCATCATTATTCTAGAAAATTCAAGATTACAAAACCAATTAAACTGATAGCATTGAGTACATTCAAATATTCTAAAATTCCAGAAAATTCAAACACACAATACAACTCATCAAAAATATTCCAAAAATAAAGATTGCAAAACTAATTTAACAGATTGCATTGAGAACATTCGAAAATTCGAGATTATTCTAGAAAATTCAAACACACAATACAACTCATCATAATTGAATTGAAATATAGGTAAGAGAATAAGTGTTGTTGGAAACCTGATTGTCGTGCAACTCCACCAATCCAAGGATTTAATTTGACTTTGAAGAGATGCTTGGGAATTGCAATTAAATTGCAAGCGGCGGAGGTCAACCACCAGAGAACCCTCCCGACGATGAACTTATTCGCAGATGGGGAGATTTCGATTGATTAGTGTGAAGACTAGCAATTGAATTTCGATTGGGAAGACTGAAATTAAAGTTAAATTGTGATTGAGAATTGTTTGGGAATTTATTAGATTAGTGGTGCATGCAGTAGAGTGTTTCATTGGGTTCGTGGAATCGTGGGTGATGAAGTTTGAGAGTTATGAGTGTGAGGAATTAAGAAACAATGTCATGCAACCTAAACCCTACAAACAACTCCCTCTCAAGTCTCAACCGCCTTTTTTTAAGTTGATTTAATTAAGTAATGAAATCCCACCAAAAAATAGGAGTTTTTTATAATCTGATTTAATTAATTATGAAATCCCACCAAAAAGCAGTAGTTTAGTTTGCCAAATTTTTGATAATTTAATTTGTCGGGAAAAGTGTCGGAAACATAAGGATACATAAACAAACATCCGACATTTCTAAAGGTGTCGGGGAAAAATTGTCGGGATATCAAGCATATTGTAGTAGTGTTAAGAAGGGAACTTATTCCATCAACACTTGGGATGAGTTTAAGAAAGACTTCAAGAAGCAATTCTATTCAGAGAATGCTCAAGAGGTGTCTATGACGAAACTACGTGAGTTAAAGCACACAAGCAACGTCAAAGAATATATCAAGACATTCACATCCCTCTTGCTTGAAGTCGAAGACATGATAGAGAAGACCCAACTCATCTACTTCACTGGAGGATTGCAACATTGGGCCCAGCAAGAGGTAAAGAGGAGGAATCCTCAAACTATTGCTGATGCCATTGCTATTGCAGACTCCCTGACGGAGTTCAGGGGTCCTAAGAAGGATTCCAGAAGTAGTGGTAGGAAGGGGAAAGGTGGGGGAGCTAAGCCCACCGAGCGAAACCACGGTCACCAGGGGGAAGGCAGGTTCGAGAGGAAGGATAAAAGAAAGGGTCCAGCATCTTCCTTAGACAAGCCGAGGAACAGTGGTTGTCTCTTATGCGGAGGGCCGCATTGGGCCAGGGATTGCCCAGCCAATGGCAAGCTTAGTGCTATTATGGGGTCGAACGGTGAATCGTTGGGGAACGAGGCGGAAATAGGGACTTTGCGTTTTTTGAGCAGCGTCAAGGCGGCGGTTGAAGCAAGGGAGTGCAACAACGTGGCCCAGGTGAGTACGCTGCCCCGTTCAGAAACATCTTCACTTATGTTTGTCGAAGCATATGTTTATGGGCACGCTTCCAAGGCACTCATGGACACGGGTGCCACTCATAACTTTGTTGCCAAGGGTGAGGCAACAAGATTGGGGTTACAGTACGCCAAGGAGCCTGGCAGGGTGAAGACCGTCAATGGTTCACCAGTGCCTATCCTAGGGGTTGCACGGGGTGTACCCCTTCGTTTAGGCGAATGGAAGGGTACTGTGGATCTCACGGTCGTCAATATAGATGACTTCTCACTAGTGTTGGGAATGGAGTTCATGCATTCAGTGAGGCCGTTGACATTAGAGATAGATGACACCTTGACCATTAAGGGAAACAATGGAACAAGGTATGTCCCCGTTTCATGGGAAGATGTGGAAGCCAAGACTCTATCAGCTCTCCAACTTTGCAAGGGTGTGGAGAAGGGTGAAGCGACATTCTTGGAAACGCTCGTCGAGAAGGAGTCTCAAGGAGGTGAGATTCCCAAAGAAATTTCTGAGGTTCTCCAGGAAGTTGAAGACGTAATGCCTCCGGAACTTCCTAAGTAGCTCCCTCCTGGAAGGGAAGTAGAACATGCGATTGAGCTGGAGAATGGGGCTAGGCCTCCAGCCATGTCGCCTTACAGGATGGCACCACCAGAGCTCGATGTCACGTGCTGACTAATTCCCCTTAGTCTTAGCCACGCTGCCCACTAACTTCCACCCCTGGATGCTAATCAAGGCTAAACCCTTCCATAGTATATAACTAAGTAATGCAACGAAAGCTTGAATAAAAGAGTAAGAAAAGCACAAGTTTATGAGTATGAGTTTTTATTTCTTTGAGAGAAACTGAATACAATACTTATGTTATTCCCTCTCTATCTGTGTCTCTCTGTGGGTTGCTTAATGTACAACTGAATGACTCGGGTATTTATATACATCATCCTTCCTACTATAGTTAGGAAGTTCTAACCTTCCTACTACATCTAAGACATCCTACTTCCCTACTGAATCTAGGACAACCTACTTTCCTACTGTACCTAGGACATCCTACTTTCCTACTGAATCTAGGACATGTAAGAATACCCTAGAACATTCTACAATGTTCCGGACCCTTCCGGAATGTGCTGAACTACTCTAGACCTTTCAATGAGGTTCTAAAGCCTTCCATACTCTTCCAAAGTAGTGGAAAAACTTTACACCAAGTATGAACCTCGTTACAGAAATATAGCACTGTCGTCCCCAAAAGTACTGCTTATCTGCAGATCCAGTATTATCCTACAACTCTATTATTTCCTGTAGACTGCCTACTATAGGGAGATGAGTGTTGCTCGCACAACACCTGGGCGGCTCCCCCTGGGATCCTTATGCCCTCGTTCCAAGGTAACAGGTGAATCATTGGGTCACTCGTGACAACGTGGTAAGAAGACGGTGCGAAAAAAGTGACGGGGCCCGAGACGGCCCTCTGGGGGCATGAAAAAAACGCTATTGTTCATTGTTTTTATTGGTCCCAGGGTCTTGGAAAAAAAATCCCGGAAATCGACCAAGGTAGCTATAAGGTAAAAATATGAACCTAGACCAAATGATTTGGGGTTAAAAGGTCATATGAGGGATGATAAGATGGCCTTTGAGATTGCATATAAGGCTGCCTTTCCCCTTTGTGGAAGAGGACATAAGGGGGATCCTAAGAGGGGGTTAGGGTCCGAAAACGATCGTGGGGGGTGCTGTGGAGGTCCATAGCATGTGTTAAAAAAACCGGGCGAAAAAGTGACGGGGCCCGAGACGGCCCCTCAGGGGGCCTGATAAAAAGGCTTCTCTGTTTTTTGGGTTACCGGGGTCCCGGCAAAAAAAATCCTGGAAATCGACAGTGGTCATAAGGTAATAACGGGAACCTAGACCAAAGGATTCAGGGTGAAATGGTCATATGAGGGATGATAAGATGGCCTTAGACGATTGCATATAAGGTTGTTTTTCCTCTCTCTAGAAGAGGCAATGTAACACCCTGGATTTTCCTTAACTTTCTACTTCCTAATTTTTCCGGAAAACATCTTAAACTAGAAGACATAATATTTATTAAATTACTATATACAGAGAAACTAAAATATTACCGCCATCGTTATACCGGCTAAAGCTTTTATCAAAGTATTACAACGGAAGCCTTTAAAACAAAAACAATTTAAAACTAAACTTCGAACAACCTTAAAATAAAATCAACTTTAAATTTATTACACTTCGAAACCATATTAATGGCCCTTGAAACCAAACCAAAGTTAATAATCGAAAGTCCTTCAAAATCCCAAACAATCAAATAAACGTTAGTCTTTGAAAGCAAATGAAATAAGGTAAAACTACAACCACATCAAGCGCTCTCACTCCATCCCATCATGAAATGACTTATGCCCACTTGTACCTGCAGCTTTCCTTTAACTAGACTACTACTCATCACAAGTGGGTCATCGTAGGGCCAAGTCCAAGACAAAGCCCTACACACAAAGCAAACAGTCAGCAAAGCTGAGTATATAACTACTAAAGACTATGCAATAACAATAACAAATAAAACATGCACTCAACTTACCTTTGACAACCTTCTTACCTGTACATGGACTCAATAAAATTACTATTAAATTTAAATTTTGGATTCGGCATCGAACGAGTTTCCTTTCCTTTAAAATTTCCCTATTGGGCACCAACTTAGGAGCAACTCCGAGAAGGTATTACCTATGTCACACGAGGTGACGGATATCTAGCGCATTTATAATATAAAAGAGTACAACGTTTTGTACTCCGATTAGAAGTTATAGACCACCGTTCCATATGACTCCCCCCTTTGTTCATACTCAAGGTATATACGTTCCAAGAGTTTTGGTGCTAATCCTCTTACACTTTACGTGATTTAATAGGTTTTACATTGTTGTGACTCTCATAAAACATCACATAGAGACATGCATATAATCAAGCAACCATATTCATTATCTTTACGTTAAGGTGATTCCAAATTAACTTATGTGAGTCCTTTAAGTAAACTGAACCTCCTGTACCACACATGTGCTGTGAGTGGCTAACAACTTACTGTCTTTTTGACCACACATTAACTGTGAATGGCATTATAACTTACTTTCTTTTTTACCACACATTAACTGTGAGTGGTATTATAACTTACTTTCTTCTTGACCACACATTAAACTGTGAGTGGTATTATATGCATAAATAATTGCTCATTACTTCTATTAATCATGTGAACAAGTTCACTACTATCTTTCTTGTTGATTACTTTAAAAATTATCTTCTTCCTTTATTCATAAAACTATTGGCCAAACTATACTGATCAGAACATTCCAATTCAAACTTATGAAAATTAAACTTTCAATTGAACATGGAATGCCATTAAACATTAGCAACATGCTACTAACAACTTGTCATGCATATAAATTCATGATCCAAAATAAGCATACAAGATTCATATGAACAAGAATTTCTCAAGCATGCATTCTAAACTCCTATGTTTGCCTTTAGTACATACGTACCTTGTAAAATAGTTGTGCTCCGCCACAACTCTAGAAGTTGACTAAATCAATGTCTCCTACACAAGGAAAACCGAGCTAAATTAAAGATCTTGTTGACTAAATTCTAAAACAACCTTGAACAACTTCTAAATTTGGAAACGTTGTCCAAATATTCCTTATTAGGTCTCTATTCAATTCCATACTTCAATTTTCTTCTCTATTGCTATTCTACTTTGCTTTCGGGACTTAATTATACTTTATAAAACCTTAATAATATTTTAATGCCACTTTGGAAAAGTGGACAACATTCTAAATTTATCAAAACTCCTTGAAATCTTCCGAAAATGACACAAATCGATCATATAATGTATTACCTTACATACATGATCAATTTATGCTATTTACATACATTAAAAGGCTATTTAATTAATTTATAAAATCTGGACAGCATGTTAAACATGCTTAAAACCACTCTTAAACATCATAAAACATACTAAAATTTATATACTTCATCATAGAATTGATGTATGATCATACTAGTGCAATTTGGGCACTTTAAACTCAATTTAACTTGTTTTTATTAAAATTTCAGATTTATTTCTAAACTTTAAAGTCATGAAAAACTTATGAAAACATCATGATTTCATGTCAAAACACTTCTACAATCTACCAACATGTTTATGAAGTGAATCTAGGCTTTAGAACAATTTTTCATATGATTAAACATGTTTATAATATTTATTCAACTCAAATTCATGATTATAAAAATCTAACAGCTTTATAAAACAAGTCTAAAACCCTTAAAAATCAATCTAAACTTAATAACAACGTCATAAATTTACCCAACAATAATTTATGATCATACTATCGAAGTTTGGAACATAAAATTCATAAAAATCGTAACTTTATAAAATTTTCAAACCCTAATTTATAATTTCATGAACAACAAATTTAATTCATGCCTTTAGACAATTGATACTTATATTCAAACATGATTAAACTTATAAAAACATTATTAAACACAATTATAATCATAAATTTGTAAGATTGAATCAAAAATAAAGAAGTAGAATTTTTTTTTAATAAAAGGCCGAAAATATACCAAATGGGGAGGAGGTCCGGCGATGGCTGCCGTAGTGGCTGTGGCCGGCGGTGGGGTCCGGTTGGGCACGGATCCCAAGGCTCCAAAAAATATTTTTTTTCTTCTTCTTCGAAATTCCGGCCTTAAGTCAATTTTTGAAAACACCGTAGCTTCTTTCAATTGATCAAACAAGTCAACAATCCTTAGCAATGGATACTTATTCTTAATCGTCACTTTATTCAGCTCCCTATAGTCAATACATAACCTCAAACTCCCATCTTTCTTTTTGACAAACAGCACTGGCACTCCCCAAGGTGAAGCACTAGGCCTAATATACCCCTTTTCTAACAAATCTTGCAACTGCTCTTTCAATTCGCTCATTTCCGCAGGCGCCATCCTAGAGGGTGATTTGGAAATAGGTGTTGTTCCTGGGACTAAGTCTATAGTAAAGTCAATCTCCCGCTTTGGTTGCATTCCCATAATCTCTTCCGGAAACACATCAAGAAAGTCCTTCACTAATTCAATATGCTCAGGTTTAGCAGTCTGAATCTGATCCACATCCTAAACACTACAAAGGTAAATCGGATAACCTCTTTTCACAAACCTAGCGAATCTCATTACTGACACTATTTTGTTGTGTTTCAGTCTTCCTGTGCTCCAATAGCTCACCTTTTTACCCTTATTCACCAACGAGATCTTATGTGGTTCACACTGAATCTTAGCCTTATGTTTACTCAACCAATCCATTCTTAAGATCACTTCTAGGTCACCTAAACCAAACTCGATTAGGTTAGCCTTAAACTCCACTCCCTCAATTACAATAGGAACATCCTGATATCTCCTTGAGCATTGCACTCCTTGTCCCGAAGTTAACACTATTGACATGTCTATTGTATCTACTTTTCACAGCACATGTTTTAACTTTTCTAAGAGTTTACTGGAAACAAAAGAGTATGTTGCACCAGAATCAAACAAAACTTTAACAGGTAAGGAATGAATAGAAAAAGTACAGGTAATCACATCCTTATTAGCATCCTGTCACGTGCTGACTAATTCCCCTTAGTCTTTTGCCACGTTGCCCACTAACTTCCCCCTTGGATGCTAGTCAAGGCTAACCCTTCCTTAGTATATAGCTAAGTAATGCAACGAAAGCTTGAACAAAAGAATAAGAAAAGCACAAGTTTATGAGTATGAGTTTTATTGCTTTGAGAGAAAACTGAATACAATACTTATATTACTCTTTCTATCTCTCTCAGTCTCTGTGGGTTGGATTGTGCTGACACTTTGACTCCCTCAGAGCTAATCAATCCTGTGCAACACTTGATCAACAGTCCGTCGTGAACAAGTCTGACTTCCCCTTGACACGCTCCTTCGTGCCTGCGTGGCTCACTCCTTGAGCTGATTACCTCAATAAGCAAGACGCGTCCCTTGTGTCTAGCTTCCAAGTATTTGTCCCAGACGAATGTGTTAGTGCGTTGGACAGATCTCGTTAGCCCTTAGCACTCACCCCAAGTAATGCACCCCTTGTGCTCAAGTTATCCCCACACACTCACCCTCTCTAAGTTTATGTGGAAGATGGTTGCTGGAAGGAACACACAATAAAACACACAAGTGGTAGAGGGAATTAAACTTTATTAATGCTTACTAATAAAGGCTACACTTATTTACAAAGGTGATTACTGTGCTCTCCAAGTTCCTCCTCTNCAAAGGTGAATACTGTGATCTCAAAGTTCCTCCTCCCTTCTCTTCTCCTGAATGACTCATGTATTTATACACATCACCTGTCCTACTATAACTAGAATATTATAACATTCCTACTACATTTAGAACATCCTACTTCCCTACTGTACCTAGGAAATCCTACTCTCCTACTGTACATAGAACATCCTACATTCCTAGTAACTTTAGGATATCCAATATTCATAGTGTATTTAGGACAAGTGAGAATTCCCCAGAATACCCTCCAATGTTCCGGTCCCTTCCGGAATGTGTTGAACTACTCTAGACCTTACAATGAGGTTCTAGAGCCTTCCATACTCTTCCAAGCGTAGTAGACAACCTCTTCACCATGTATGAACCTCGTTTCACCAACATAGCACGGCCATCCCAAAAGTAGTGCTCATCTTCAGATCCAGTATCATGGTACAGCATTGCTACATCCTGTAGACTGTCTACTATAAGGGTGAGGGTGTTGCTTGACAGCCCATGAGCAGCTCCCCCTGGGGATCCTTATGCCTATGCATAAGGACTATGAGTGGGACAAATGGTCGGCCAGTGACAATCCGCTTCGCTTCGATCTATAACATTCAGCTTCCTAGTGTTTCAGGTCTTAAGCTGTTTTCCTCCATTTCCACTCCCATTCCTATTTCCGGCTTGAGAGTTCACTTTTCCTCAAAAATATTTGCTTGGAAACCCTTTTGTTGTCCCCCAACTAAATTCCCCTTAGCTTGAGAATTTTGTCCCTCCTTTCTTTTGTTCTTAGAGAAGCACTCATACTCATGGTGTCCAAGTTTGTTACACAATCTACAAGTCACTGGGTTCCCTACATAGTCTTTTCCTGGGTGGTTAATGGGACACTTCTTGCAGAAGTACTCATTGTCACGTGCTGACTAATTCCCCTTAGTCTTTTTGCCACGCTGCCCACTAACTTCCCCCTTGGATGCTAGTCAAGGCTAACCCTTCCTTAGTATATAGCTAAGTATTGCAACGAAAGCTTGAACAAAAGAATAAGAAAAGCACAAGTTTATGAGTATGAGTTTTATTACTTTGAGAGAAAACTGAATACAATACTTATATTACTCTTTCTATCTCTCTCAGTCTCTGTGGGTTGGATGATTTACAACTGAACAACTCAGGTATTTATATACATCTTCCTCCCCTAATCTAATTAGGATATTCTAGCCTTTCCTATTACATCTAGGACTGCTTACTTCCCTACTGTACATAGAACATCCTACATTCCTAGTGACTTTAGGATATCCAATATTCCTAGTGTATTTAGGATAAGTGAGAATTCCCCAGAATACCCTCCAATGTTCCGGTCCCTTCCGGAATATGTTGAACTACTCTAGACCTTACAATGAGGTTCTAGAGCCTTCCATACTCTTCTAAGCGTAGTAGACAACCTCTTCACCATGTATGAACCTCGTTTCACCAACATAGCACGGCCACCCCAAAAGTAGTGCTCATCTTCAGATCCAGTATCATGGTACAGCATTGCTACATCCTGCTGACTGTCTACTATAGGGAGTCGAGTGTTGCTTGCACAACACTTGGGCGGCTCAACATGGGATCCTTATGCCCTCATTCCTAGGCCAAAGGTGGGTCACTGGTCCACTCGTGACATCACGCCCTCCTTGACTAGCCACCTGAGTCCTATCCCCATTTCCAGAATTAGGCTTCCTAAAGTTTCCCCTATTATCGTAAAAGTTATTGTTGAAACGAGGTCTCTTATATCCACCATGATTCCCTTCTTGGTTGAAGTTTCCTCCACCGTCCTTCCTTTTCTCCCTCGTCTCACTCTCCTTCTATACTTCCTTCTTCTTTTGGTCTATGGCATACAAGTGTGCAGCCCTACCATATAAGTCATCCAAGGATTCAAAAATTTTTCCAGCTAGTTGTGATTGTAAGTCTAAGGGTAACCCCCTCTCAAAACGACTGGCTTTCAGCCTCTCAGTTGCCACAGCCTGAGGAGCAAACCAAGACAGCTCTATAACCTTAGAGTAGTACTCAGTAACGGACATACTTCGCATTCTAAGTTCTAGGAACTCCTCAGCCTTCTGTTTCTGAAGAAACACATGGTAAAACTTACTACGAATCTGCTCCTGAAACATTTCCCAATTGAATCCTGATAAAGCCCTTATTACAGCCTCATTGTGTGACCACCATAAGTCAGCTTCTCCCCTAAGATAGTAAACATCATGGTTCACCTTAAGCTCCTCTGGAAACTCAACTGCCCCAAACAATTTATTGAATTCTCTTTCCCATCCCTCTAGAACAGTTGGATTTTGCTCTCCTTGGTAAGTCGGTGGCTTGCTTTGAGAAATTTTCATGAAAAGTTCCCCAGCAGGGTCACTACCATTTCCATTTCCTCTGGCAGCTAACTCTTTAGCTACAGNACGTTGCTCTGATACCACTTGTCACGTGCTGACTATTTTCCCTAGTCTCTTGCACGCTGCCTACTAGAGTCACCACCCGTTAGACTACTAGTCAAGGCCCCCAAAGGTACTTAGCAAAGCTAAGTGTAGATGTTGCTTAGCTAAGGAGGAGAAAGGATTATAAAACACAAGCAAGAAAGGAAACAAAGCTAGAGAGAGAAAGTAGAGAGAGAAGTTGCTTGTATATTGCTTGAAAGTTAAAGTGTTTGATGATCCAAAAATGAGGGAAAAGCCCCCTATTTATAGGGCTCCCAATTGAGTCTAGAAACTACTCCACTCTAGAGAGTTCTACACAAAGAATAAAATAATATGTACTACCTTTCTAGAGGATTCTACAATATTAAAATACTCTAAAGTATGTACAAGGCTTCTCTAGGAAGTCCTAGAAGCTTCCGGATGTTTCCTGAGCCTCCTTGAGCATTCTGGACATTTCTAGGCCTCATCTTCAAAATCTAACACCACCATGAGGTTCATTGGGCCTAAAAACGGTGGACCACCGAGTTTGAACCTCGTTAGAGGAATATAGCATTGTTGTCCTCAAGGGTAGTGCTTATCTGTACATCAAGTGTTAACCTGCAGCACTATCTTTACTTGTAGATTGCCTACTACAGGGAGATAAGTGTTGCTCACACGACCCATGAGCGGCTCCCCTTGGGGATCTTTATGCCCTCGTTTCAATGTAATGTGTGGGTCATTGTGTCACTCGTGACAAGTGGCTAATTTCCTTACTACCTCATTCAGCTGATTGTTGTTACGTTCAGCCATTCTATTTCTCCTGTAGAGAAAAAGACCTTTGTATTAAACTAAGTCTTACTATAAGTTAGTGTTAAATATTCATCCAATGGTTCAGATTTAAGCTTAACCTTAATCCATGTGACAATATGTGGGACAACATATGAAATACACGTGTCCTCCTATTAACACGCCTTATAAGGCAGAAAGCCAAGCGGGAGAGAGGAACCCCCATAACACGCCGGGTTATCCTCCTCTCCCTCCATACCAAAAGGAAGAAGAGAATAGTGCTCTACTGTACAAAGGACTAAACAGTGTATTCTCACTAGTATAAATACCCATGAAAAACATGAACAAAGATACACAATACACATTTATTACAAGCATTTATTGTGCTCATTCTCTCTCTCTCTAAATCTCTCTCTCTACATTCTTCATACATTTACTTACTTAAGCATCGGAGGGGGATAAATCCACCAAGGATTTATTCCTTTGTGCAGGTATACAAGGCGTGGAACCTTTGCTCGCCAAGTAACCTTTGACCGCCAAGTTCACCCAAGGCAACGCCGTCTCCTTCTCCTGCCAGCATGGACACCGTTAAACAGCGCCGAGTCTACAAGCAAAAGCATTGTCTGTAGCATTACTGTGTGATCTTTGTAATTAGAATCCTATAATCTTGTAATCGTTTGTAAGGATACAACATTTGGCGCCGTTTGTGGGGAAGACACATAGCAATGGCAGACAATAATCAATTGTTGGATTCTGATAAAAACTTAAGGGATAGTAGCTCACCCAATCAGGCAGGAATGCCAGAGCAGTCGAACGCAGCCAATGGGCAAACTGTAACCATGGATTAGCTGCACGCCATCTTATCTCGCTTCCAACACACCATAGTGGGGGCTGTGGAGGATCAAGTAAAAAAACATTAAAGGATGCGCACACAGAGGCAACGCCAAGCAAACAGGCGAGTGCAAAAGGAGGGAAATGTGCCGACGAATCCTAGCTAGAACCAAAACCCCATTCGGAGCAAAAAGGGAGGAAATATTTAAAAGCATGCCTGGAAAGGGAAAGGAAGCTCACCAAGAGTTAGAGGCCCGACCTTCTGACGAAGAAGGCGAAGAAAAACAGAGGTTCAGAAGAAAACCCTCTCAGCCGTATGTCTCTCAGAATGAGAGTATGGTAATATCGTGGAAAACGTCGTTCTCCCTAGTGATCATGGCAGCACCAAGGGCATACAAAGTCAAACCACCCGTCATCGAGGCCTTTGATGTCACGTCTGATCCCGATGATCATGTTGCTACATTCAAACATGCCATGCTGCTACAAGAAAGGGGGATAGGGGCGTCATGTGCTGCACTATCAGCTATAGTCACAACTTCACTAGGAGTGACGCTCTGCTCGCCAGGCGCCTTGCTTTCAGCTTGGTCCACAGGACGATCAGATTCCTCCTCCTCCTCTTTGATAGAAGTAGATGCAAAGGAGGAAGGAGGGTCATCATTGTTGTGCTTAGCCTAAAAAGCCCTGATGACATGATCAAGCCCGCACTCGAAGTAGGAGTAGTCAACTTTTTCTTCACTATGGCGATAACAGAGTTCCCATCCCTCCTTCACCAAGTTTTTCATATCCGTCATCCCCTCGTCATACATGCCAATGGACTCGTCTTTAAGCTCGTTCATATTAGCTTGTAGAGCGGCGAATTGATGCTCTAAAGCCTTCTTAGAATGGGCAAGCTCTTCTTTCTCGCCAAGGGCCTTGTCATATGATGATTTGAGTTCAGAGTGGCCCTTCATTTTCTCTTCTAACTCTTGGTTAGCTTTCTGTAAACTTGCCACATTGGACTCAGCATCATCAGCCCTCTTAGATTCAGCCGCCAACTTACTTTCAACCGCCTTCCTGGATGCCACCTCAGATGCATACTCGACATCGGTAGACCCCTTAGCCTTAAGCATATTAGTGTAAGCACTGTTTACAATCTCACAGTACTTTTGCAGCTTAACATAGGAGGCGTCTTTATCTCCAGGGTGGCTTTCGGCTGTGTAGCTTCAGCTGAAAGTTGGCAAATTTGTTTAGAGAGGGACAAAGGCTCAGCAACGGGCTCACGTTGCTTTTGTGCCCAACTGGCGAACACATCAAGACGATGCATAACCTGATAAAAATAAATAAATAAAAAATAATAACAAAAAAATTAGTAGAGCAAATTAATAGTTGCATAAAAATAAGAAAAATTATAAGTTAGGAAGAAAATTTACATTGGCGAGATCAATGAGGCATGGACCTAGTAGACCATCTTTGGCGCCCTTCAAGCCATCAGTGTAGCCTTTAGGGGCGCACTCCTGCATGTTTCCCAGCATGGTTCTCTTCTCAGTAGAAGAGAGGCACATCGAAGGTGTGCGCCTAGTCTCCACGGTGGCAGGGGAATCCATTGAGGTATCCATTTCTGGGATTTCTGAACGGGCAACCGGAAAAACAGAGGCACGAGGGTCGGTAGGTGAATAAATGACGGAGTCGGAAGATGATTGATAAGTACGAACAAAATTGGGACTAAAAGAATTACCAGATTGCTGGGCTTGCAGCTTGGTGGCTACTGACATGTTAGCCTTCACTTTGTCAGCAAGGCCGGCCAGGACACCACCATCCAAATCAGCATATGCTGGGGCGGAGCTAGTTGGGCCAGCTTTTGGGGGACCAGCGCCCTCTTTAGTTGTGATAGTGGGCGTGGATTTGGACGAAGACCCCGCCAGTTTGTATTTCGGGAGTTTGGGAGTTTGTGTGTGTGGAGTTGGCTGTTTAGATGAAGAAGGGGTGTTGGTTGGTCGAGTGGGGGCGAGCAGAGTTTGTTGGTTAGATGGAGAAGGGGCGTTGGATGGATGAATGGTGGGTTCTTTGGATCTTGAAGGAGTGGTAGGTAGTGGAGAAGGCCCTGCCTTTGGTTGAGAAGGCGAAGGGAGTGGATAGCTCGCCAAAAGTAGAAGGGGTAGCAAGGGAAGGAGTTGTCTCCTTAGGAAGCGAAGGACGAGAGGAAGGGGTTTTGGGTTTAACCGCCACATTCTTCACCCTCTTCTGTTAACCTGGAAGCACTGAAGAAGGGTGCTTCCATTTGACGCCTCAAGTTGGAGGGGTAGTGTCCTGGTTCCCCTTTGAGGAAGGCGTAGGGGTTGTTTGCATCCCCTTTGATCTCTCCGCGCCCCTAGCAGAGGCGGAGGCATCCATTTTCCCTTTTCCTTTACCCTAGGCCGCTGAAGGGGCAAGGGTGGCGGTCCTCTTAGACCCTGGCTCCCTTATGGATACACCGGGCGCTTGGACGAGGGCGCCTCCACCTTGCTCGCCGCATTCTTCTGAAGAAGACTAAGTAAAGCTTGAAGATAAAAATAAAATATAATAATAATAAAAATAAAAATATAGAAATGAAAAGTTTAGTACCTTTTTAAAGGCGAGCTTCTCCTTTAAACTCATCATCTTCCGACGAGCTAATATGTCCTTCACGTACTCCAAGGCTTTCCCCTCGCCTAATTCTTCAAGATTAAGGCAGGCCATAACTTTTTCTAAGAAAAAAAACAACATAAAGGAAACATTAAAAAATATAGAGAAGGGATAGATTTATAAAGGGCTCGCATTAAGGCAAAGGGTAAAATTAAACAACCAGGTACCTTTCTCCAACTTGATGCATAGACCAGTGGTGCAAAGGAAAAAGTTGTTATTGAGTAAATAAGGGAGAGGCACCCAATTGGCAGGACTTTCCTTGTCCTCTTGGGACACCTTAAAATAGGCCTGGGTGCGCTCTTCACCGGTGGTCAGGTGAAGGATGGCGTTGGATTTTCCCAGGTGTTGTGCGTTATCATTCCACCTATCATAGCGACCCGCCATGTTAAGGTCGCTGGTAACAAAAAAATACGAATTTGAGCTTCCACTCCTTAAGGTTAGAGGTGCTGTCTATCACCGTCCTGTAGTGAGGACGGTTAGAGATGGCGTATCAGCTGTACCCAGCTACAGGGTTGGGAACCCTATTAAGGAAGTGAAGGGAGCGGAAGGCGTTGATGGAAATAGTTAATATCTTCAAAACGCAGGTGGCGATGAAGGAGTTAATAAAATGCCAAGACTTGGGGGTCAGTTGGGCTATCCCTATGTCATACTCGCGTAAAACGCAGGAAGGTACCTTTTCAGAAGAAGAAGAGGAAACCACCATTGTGCGAATTCTTCTTGCACAAAGTTTTGTTGTAACCATAGAATTCTGCACGCAAGAGCTAAATGGTGTGAGATTCTACAAAGTTAAAGGTGGCGTGCTATCAGGAGAAGAGGAGGCGAGATACATGGCTCTCACCCCTGTGAATCCCGGTGAATTAGGGTTCTCTTCATCCCGCAAAACCGTTCTTTTGATTAGGGGATGAAGATATACCCCATTAGAGGAAGAAGCAGAAGCCATAACTGAAAAGAAAGGAAGAATAAATACACAAAGTAAGAAGGGATTAGTACCTGAATAAATGTTCGAAGGAATCGACGAATTGTTACCGCAAGATGGGAACTAATTAAATGTAACTTACTTTCACATGAAAAAATGTCAGAAACTCGCACTACAATTCACCAAAAAAAGCTTGAGGAAACCCACTATTTTCAGAGAGAAGACTTGAAAGATTAGTAAGAATGAAAAAGAATAAGGGGGGGATTAATAGAGGAAAGTATTTATAGGCAGTTAAAGAGGGGCAGAGAGGACTTTTCCCCTTTGAAGCTGAAAAGGCAGGGGCAATTCCGACCAGCCCTAGAAGAGAGTACAAAAGTACGTCCCCTTTACTTTTCCTCGAAAATATTTTTGTAATCAATCGAGCTCTTCATTGATTATTTATAATCATCAAACCGTTTTATTAATTAGATGGTAACCATCTAATCAAATTAAACGGTTTGACGAGGGACAAATGTTAAATATTCGTCCAACGGTTCAGATTTAAGCTTAACTTTAATCCATGTGACAATATATGGGACAACAGATGAAAGACATGTGTCCTCCTATTAACACACCTTAAAAGGCAGAAAGCCAAGTGGGAGAGAGGAACCCCCATAACTCGCCGGGTTATCCTCCTCTCCCTCCCTACCAAAAGGAAGAAGAGAATAGTACTCTACTGTACAAAGGACTAAATAATGTATTCTTACTAGTATAAATACCCATGAAAAACTTGAACAAAGACACACAATAAACATTTATTACAAGCATTTATTGTGCTCATTCTCTCTCTCTAAATCTCTCTCTCTACATTCTTCATACATTTACTTACTTAAGCATCGGAGGGGGATAAATCCACAAAGGATTTAGTCCTTTGTACAGGTATATAAGGCGTGGAACCTCTGCTCGCCAACTGACCTTTAATCGCCAAGTTCACCTAAGGCAACGCCGTCACCTTCTCCTGCCAGCGTGGACGCCCTTAAACAGCGCCGAGTCAACCAACAAAAGCATTGTCTGTAGCATTATTGTGTGATCTTTGTAATTAGAATCCTATAATCCTGTAATCATTTGTAAGGATACAACTGTTAGGACATAGAGACTTAAATCATAAAACACCTTTTCATTTCATCTCATAAAAGAAATTCCATTCTTTTAGAGAGAATGTTTCACTTTTTCTTGATTGTTTACACAACCATTAGAATAAGAATAAAGCATAAAATAAATAAAATAATTCCCTTGGTTCTATTCTAATTAAGGCTTTAATCATAAAATCATTTTATTACTTTACTTCTCCAATTACTTGCTATGGCTTACTGCCACTTATTCAAAGTAATATAAACAATAACTTATAGTGTCCAACTAGGCATTAAAACAGTAGACATAAACAGTTAACTACTTCTAAACAAGGTCTCTACATATTAACATTGTCTTTCTTGTCTCTCGACATGACAAATTTCTTCGGTACGAATTCTGGGTCATCCTTAGTATCATCCCCCATTTCTTCATCTATTTCCTCTCTCCCTCCTTCCATGACTTCTTCAGGATCTAATTCTTCTTTCTCTTCTTCAGAGTCCGTTATCAAGTCAACATATACCGGGATTACTGGGTTTGGGTCCTCAATTTCATAGCATGAACTATCCGTATATTAACCAGTCTTCGAACCAGTAGGAGTCTCCTCTTTCCTTTGGTCTTCACTCCATTGACTATCTGTTGGGCTTGCTGTTGGTGGGGTCTCCTTATTCGCATTCATTTGTTGATACTCCTCTTACTTCTTAGCAATGTACCCCTCCAAGAACCTCCAATCACAACCCCATTGATCAACGGCATCCTTATATTCAGCATAGTTCGGAAGGCCACCAAGAAAATGAAAATCACTAAACTTCACCTTAATCTCTAAGTTGGGTGGTCGGTCGGGTAAACACCTTACAATTAAAGCGGCTACTTGGTCAGGTTGATCCCATTGTGGTAAATTCAACACAGTACTCATGTACCAACAGTAGAACCAGATCTTCCAAACATATTGAGGTGGAATTTCATAATATTTAATCTCCAATGTCCCCCATTTGAGTATACTTACTAGGCATATTATGCGTCATCTTGCACCAAAACTTAAAACTAATGGTCCATCCTTCCCAAAAGAACAAATGACACAAACAACTAACAGTTCTGCAAAAAGAAAGTCTTGTGGCTAACATACAATTTTATTTACACCCAACTATCCACATAAACATCACCTTGATCATAAACTTCAATGCATGAAAGAACAGAAACAAAGTCTATCCTACATGCCCAACTTCCTACCCAAACTCTCCACATGGTAATAAAGCGATAAAACATAATACATACCTGAATTCCTTGCATACCTGCACACATAATTTATTTTTCAAAACTTTCCATTTGAGGAAAATACAATTTTTTAAAAAATACCATTTTCAAAAAGTTTCGAATTTAAGAAATTTCTCTTTCCAAAAATAAAACTTAGGGTACCCCTAAAAATAAAATTCATTTTGTTTCAAAATCTAGGCTTCGGTAACCACTTTGTAACACCCTGGATTTTCCTTAACTTTCTACTTCCTAATTTTTTCGGAAAACATGTTAAACTAGAAGACATAATATTTATTTAACTACTATATACGGAAAAACCAAAGTATTACCGCCACCGTGATAACGGCTAAGGCTTTTAACAAAGTACTACAGTGGAAGTCTTTAGAACAAAAACAATTTATAACTAAACTTTAAACAACTTTAAAATAAAATCAACTTTAAATTTATTACACTTCGGAACCATATTAATGGCCCTTTAAACCAAACCAAAATTAATAATCAGAAGTCTTTCAAAATCCCAAACAATCAAATAAACGTTAGTCTCTGAAAGCAAATTAAATAAGTTAAAACTACAACCACATCAAGCGCTCTGACTCTATCCCATCATGCAATGACTTATGCCCACTTGTACCTGCAGCTTTCCTTTTATAGACAACTACTCAGCACAAGTGGGTTATTGTAGGGCCAAGTCCAAGACAAAGCCATGCACACTAAGCAAACAGCCAGCAAGGCTAAGTACATAACTACTAAAGACTATGCAATAACAATACGAAATAAAACATGCACTCAACTTACCTTTGACAACCTTCTTACCTGTACATGGACGCAATAAAATTACTATTAAATTTAACTTTTTGGATTCGGCATCGAACTGGTTTCCTTTCCTTTAAAATCGCCCTATTGGGCACCAACTTTGGAGCAACTCCAAGAAGGTATTACCTATGTCACACGAGGTGACAGATATCCAGTGCATTTATAATATAAAAGAGTACAACGTCTTGTACTCCAATTAGAAGTCATAGACCACCGTTCCATATGACTCCCCCCTTTGTTCATACTCAAGGTATATACGTTCCAAGAGTTTTGGTGCGAATCCTCTTACACTTTACGGGATTTAACAGGTTTAACATTGTTGTGACTCTCATGCAACATCATATAGAGACATGCATATAATCAAGCAACCATATTCATTATCTTTACTTTAAGGTGATTCCAAATCAACTTATGTGAGTCCTTTCATTAAACTGAACCTCATGTACCACACATTAGTAGTGAGTGGCTAACAACTTACTGTCTTTTTGACCACACATTAACTGTCAGTGGTATTATAAATTTTTTTTTCTTGACCATACATTAATCTGTGAGTGGTATTATATGCATAGATAATTGCTCATTACTTCTATTAATCATGTGAACAAAAAATTACTACTATCTTTGTTGTTGATTACATATCTAATCAACATTAAATATTATCTTCTTCCTTTATTCATAAAACTGTTGGCCAAACTATACTGATCAGAACCTTCCAATAATTCAAGCTTATGAAAATTAAACTTTCTATTGAACATGGAATGCCATTAAGCATTACCAACATGCTACTAACAACTTGTCATGCATATAAATTCATGATCCAAAATAAGCATACAAGATTCATATGAACAAGAATTTCTCAAGCATGCATTCTAAACTCCTATGTTTGCCTTTAGTACTTACGTACTTGTAAAATAGATGTGCTCCACCGAAACTCTAGAAGTGGACTAAATCAAAGTCTCCTACACAAGGAAAAACGAGCTAAATTATAAATCTTGCTGACTAAATTCCACAATAACCTTAAACAATTTCTAAATTTAGAAACTTTGTCCAAACATTCCTTATTTGGTCTCTATTCAATTCCATACTTCAATTTTCTTCTCTATTGCAATTCTACTTTGTTTTCGGGACTTAATTATAATTTATACAACCTTAATAATATTTTCATGCCACTTTGGAAAAGTGGACAGCAATCGAAATTTATCAAAACTCCTTGAAAACTTTCGAAAATGACACAAATCGATCATGTAATGTATTACCTTAATTACATGATCAATTTATGCTATTTACATACTTTAAAAGGCTATTTAAATAATTTATAAAATCTGGACAGCATGTTAAACATGTTTAAAACCACTCTTAAACATCATAAAACATACTAAAATTTATATACTTCATCACAAAATTGATGTATGATCATACTAGTGCAATTTGGGCACTTTAAACTCAATTTAACTTGTTTTTATTAAAATTTCAGATCTATTTCTAAACTTTAAAGTCATGAAAAACTTATGAAAACCTCATTATTTCATGACAAAACACTTCTACAATCTACTAACGTGTTTATGAAGTCAATCTAGGCTTTAGAACAATTTTTCATATGATTAAACATGTTTATGATATTTATTCAACTTAAATTCATTATTATAAAATTTTGACAGCTTTATAAAACAAGTCTAAAACCCTTAAAAATCAATCTAAAATTAACAACAACATCATAAATTTACCCAACAATAATTTATGATCTTACAATCAAAGTTTAGAACATAAAATTCATAAAAATCATAACTTTGTAAAATGTTCAAACCCTAATTTATAATTTCATGAACAACAAATTTAATTCATGCCTTTAAACAATTGATACTTATATCAAAACATGATTAAACTTATAAAAACATGATTAAACACAATTATAATCATCAATTTTTAAGATTAAATCAAAAATAAAGAAGTAGAAATTTTATTTTTTTATATATGTCCGAAAATATACCAATCGAGGAGGAGGTCCGGCGGTGGCCGGCGGCTGCCGCAGTGGCTGTGGCCAGCGGTGGGGTCCGGGTGGGCACGGATCCCAAGGTTCGAAATTTTTTTTCTTATAAGGTTCGAAAATCGACGTGGGTGGCTGTAAAGTAAAAATATGAACCCAGACCAAAGGATTCGGGGTGAAAAGGTCATATGATGGATGATAAGAAGGCCTCACACGATTACATATAATGTTGTTTTTCCCATTTCTGGAAGAGGCCATAAGAGGGATTCGGGGGTCCCATGAAAAAATATTCCGGAAATCGATCGGGTTGGCCTTAAGGTAAAAATATTAACCCAGACCAAAGGATTCGGAGTGAAAAGGTCATATGAGGGATGATAAGAAGGCCTTAGACGATTGTAAATAAGGTTGTTGTTCCCCTGTCTGGAACAAGTATTAAGAGGTATATTAAGTGGTGTTTAGGGGCCGAAATCGATCGTGGGGGTTGATGTGGAGGTCCAAAGCACGTGGTAAAGAAACGGGGCGAAAAAGTGACAGATCCCGTGACGGCCCATCTGGGTGTTTAAAACAAAGTCTATTATTCACTGTTTTTGGGTTTCGGGGGTTCCAAAAAAAAAAGGCTGAAAATCGACATGGGTGACAGTAAGGTAAAAATATGAAACCAGATGAAAGGATTCGTGGTAAAAAGGTCATATGAAGGATGATAAGAAGGCCATAGACGATTGCATATAAGGTTGTTTTTCCCCTGTCTTGAAGAGGCCATAAAAGACATCATAAGAGGTTTTTTGGGGGCAGAAATAAATTATGCGGGTTGCTGTGGAGGTCAATACCACGTGGTAAAAAAAAACGGTGCGAAAAAGTGAAGGGTCCTGTGACATCCCCACTGGGGGCCTGAAACGAAGGCTATTATTCATTGTTTTTTGGGATTCGGGGGTCCTGGGAAAAAAAATGCCGGAAATCGATTAGGGTGGCCATAACGTAAAAATATTATCCCAGACGAAAGGATTCGGGGTGAAAAGGTCAAATGAGGGATCATAAGAAGGCCTTAGACGATTGCAAATAAGGTTGTTTTCCCCCTGATTGGAACAAGCCATAAGAGGGATTGTAAGAGGTGTTTAGGGGCCGAAATCGATAGTGGGGGTTGATGTGGAGGTCCATTGCACGTGGTAAAGAAATGGGGCGAAAAAGTGATGGGTCCCGTGACGCCCCCACCGGGGCCTGAAACTTATCCTATTATTCACAAATTTTTTTTGGTTCAGGGGTCCCGGAAAAAAAAAACGCCGGAAATCGACCAGGTTGGATATAAGGTAAAAATACGAACCAAGACCAAAGTAATCGGGGTGAAAAGGTTATATTAGGAATCATAAGAACGCCATAGACGATTGCATATAAAGCTATTTTTCCTCTGTCTGGAAGAGGTCATAAGAGGGATGCTAAGAGGTGTTTAGGGGCCAAAATCGATCGTCGGTAAAAAAAGTGGCAAAAAAGTGATTGGTCCTATGACGGCCCCTCCGGGGGCCCTGAAACAAAGGCTATTATTCACTATTTTTTGGGGTTCGGGGGTCTCGGGAAAAAAAAATGCCGGAATCAACCGTGGTGGCCGTAAGGGAAAAATTTAAACCCAGAATTAAGGATTTGGGGTGAAAAGGTCATGTGACTGATGATAAGAAGGGCTTAGACGATTTCACATAAGGCTGGTTTTTCGCCTGTCTGGAAGAGGCCATAAGAGGGATCCTAAGAGGTTTCTAGGGGCCAAAATCGATCGTGGGGGGTGCTGTGTAGGTCCATGGCACGTGGTAACAAAACGGGGCGAAAAAGTTACGGGTCCCGTGACGGCCCCTCCGGAAGCTTAAAACAAAGTCTATTATTCACTGTTTTTTTGGTTTCGGAGGTTCCGGAAAATAAAAAAGCCGAAAATCAACGTGGGTGGCCGTAAGGTAAAAATATGAACCCAGACCAAAGGATTCGGGGTGGAAAGGCCATATGAGGGATGATAAGAAGGCCTTACACGATTGCATATAAGGTTGTTTTTTCCCTGTCTGGAAGAGGCCATAAGAGGGATCGTAAGAGGTATTTAGGGGCCGATACCGATCGTGGGGGGTGCTGTGGAGGTCTAAAGTATGTGGTAAAGAAATAGGGCGAAAAAGTGATGGTTCCGGTGACGGCCCCTCCGGGGGCCTGAAACAAAGGCTATTATTCATTGATGGTTAGGATTCGGGGGTCCCCGGAAAAAAAATTCCGGAAAACAATCGGGGTGGCCTTAAGGTAAAAATATTAACCCAGACGAAAGGATTTGGGGTGACAAGGTCATATAAGAGATGATAAGAAGGCCTTAGACGACTGCAAATAAGGTTGTTTTTCCCCTGTCTGGAACAAGCATTAAGCGGGATCTTAAGAGGTGTTTAGGGCCCGAAATCGATCGTGGGGGTTGATGTGGAGGTCCAAAGCACAGGGTAAAGAAACGGGGCAAAAAAGTGACGGGTCCCGTGACGGCCTATCCGGGTGCCTAAAACAAAGACTATTATTCACTGTTTTTCGGTTTCAGGAGTTCCAAAAAAAAAAAAAAGCCAAAAATCGACCTGGGTGACAATAAGGTAAAAATATGAAACCAGATGAAAGAATTCGGGGTAAAAAGGTCATATGAGGGATTATAAGAAGGCCATAGACAGTTGCATATAAGGTTGTTTTTCTCCTGTCTTAAAGAGGCCATAAGAGAGATCGTAAGAGGTGTTTAGGGGCCGAAATAAATTATGGGGGTTGCTGTGGAGGTCAATAGCACGTGGTAAAAAAAACGGTGCGAAAAAGTGAAGGTTCCTATGACGTCCCCACTGGGGGCCTGAAACCAATTTGGGATTCAGGGGTCTCGGGAAAAAAAATGCCAGAAATCGATTGGGGTGGCCGTAACTTTAAAATATTATCCCAGACGAAAGCATTCGGGGTGAAAAGGTCATATGAGGGATGATAAGAAGGCCTTAGACGATTGCAAATAAGGTTGTTTTCCCCCTGACTGGAACAAGCCATAAGAGGGATCGTAAGAGGTGTTTAGGGGCCGAAATCGATTGTGGGGGTTGATGTGGAGGTCCATTGCACGTGGTAAAGAAAAGGGGCGAAAAAGTGATGGGTCTCGTGACGCCCCCACCAGGGCCAGAAATTTTTTTTGGGTTCGGGGTCCCGTAAAAAAAAAACGCTGGGAATCGACCAGGTTGGCTATAAGGTAAAAATACGAACCAAGACCAATGTAATCGGGGTGAAAAGTTTATATTAGGAATGATAAGAACGCCATAGACGATTGCATATAAAGCTGTTTTTCCCCTGTCTGGAAGAGGTCATAAGAGGGATGCTAAGAGGTGTTTAGGAGCCAAAATCGATCGTCGGGGGTGCTGTGGAGGTCCTGAGCACGTGGTAAAAAAAGTGGCAAAAAAGTGACGGGTCCTATGACGGCCCCTCCGGGGGCCCTGACACAAAGGCTATTATTCACTATTTTTTGGGGTTCGGGGGTCCCGGGAAAAAAAATTCTGGAATCAACCGTGGTGGCCGTAAGGGAAAATTTTGAACCCAGAATTAAGGATTTGGGGTGAAAAGGTCATATGACTGATGATAAGAAGGGCTTAGACGATTTCATATAAGCCTGGTTTTTTCCCTGTCTGGAAGAGGCCATAAGAGGGATCCTAAGAGGTATCTAGGGGCCGAAATCGATCGTGGGGGGTGCTGTGAAGGAAATCTTGTGGTTAATAGCTCAATGTGATCAGTTGGCAGGAAATCTTGTAGTCAATAGCTTAATGTGATATGTTGGCAGGAAATCTTGTAGTTAATAGCTCAATTTAATCTGCTTTAATGAAACTTAGAAGAGACAAGAATGGATGCCAGAGATGCTTGGTGCTGCAGGCTCATATCATATGTTTTTATAGGGGTACAATTAACAACTTATGTGTTATATTTAGGAAAGAGAAATGGCAAGAAGTGATATTGAAAAGAAAGATACTTTTAGTTTTCTTTTACACTCCTAAATGTAGAGAAACTAAAATGTAATCAGGAAAAGTAATGCCGACTGAATGCTGATGTTTTTTTCCGCATGATAGTGCTGTTTTCCCCAGTTTTGTCATGGCTAAGAGAGCACATAAGAGTTCATGTTGGTTATATCACCCTGTTTTGTTTTAAGACTAGTTAAGCATAGAGTGCTTGTGTGCTTGATTAGGAAGAAAGATGATTAGCTATCCATTCAGGCTTTTGTGTAGAGAACCCGAGTGTATGAAATGAAACGGTGTAGAAGTGTGTGATAGGTTGTTTTAACTGTTAACTTTGTTAAAAGACAGCAAGCATTAACTTCTGCATATAAACGATACTAACTTCATAAACTAAGTAGCTGATAAATTCATTAATGATCAATTCCACCAGTTACTATGGAAGCAGCCTGATAAACATATATGGCTGAAGCACTGAAATCAGACGAGGTATAACACCTTTTTCATGTTTGACTGGTTGACGTGATTGTTCTTCACCTACAGTTGTTTTATCAAAATTCAACAACATTTGCAGTGATTGGTCTCTTACATTACCAAAGAATTTATCTTTACACAGAGCGGCTCTAGCAATAGATATTGCTCCCTTCCTGAAAACCTTTCGATTTGAACTGAATAATTGAAATTAATATTAAAAATAACTTGGTCAAATATTGCCTAGCCTAATCCCAACTTTTCGAATTATGAATCCTACATCCAGGATTTCCATGCTTTCTTTTTTCTCTCCAGTAGTCTGGTTGCTTCCTAAATACGCTAACTATGTTTGGGTTGCTAATTTTTGCATTCTCTCATTTGCGTAAGTAATTTTCCTGTATTGGAGGTAAACACACTATTGTATTGAGTATTGACAGACATAAAAACTTTGGACATGGCATTAGGGAGGTATCAGGAACACAACAATTCGAATATCCCTAGATTCGGATATCATTTCACCACAATTCGAATATCCCCAATCTCCAAGCTAGGGTTCAAATTCGAACTGTTTTTCAATGGGTAATTCAATTTATTCAGTAGTTTAATATGTCTACCGATTTGTGAAAAGTAGGTGTGGGTTGTGTTCAGCATCGAACTGGTGTTCATTGAATCAAATTCGATGTGTTTGTTTTTATTGTGGAATATGGGTCGATTTACTAAGTTATCTTTGATATAGTTATTGATTTGTGAAGGTCGTTGCCTTTCGATTAGTGTCCTTGATTATGTCATTTATGTGTATTGTAAGTTTTGTGTTTAGTACCTGGTGGAAAGTGGAAACAAAGCATTTCATTCCTCTTTGTGATGATTGTTGTTCTTCATCTTGTTATTTCTATTCTTACCTATGTGGACATCCTTACTTAAAATTGGGTATGTGAAAGAGTTGTGGTGTCTAGGATGCTACAAGGGTAGTTTAATGTAGTCATGTTATATGTAATTATGTATGCACGTACGCTTAGATGAAGCTGCGCCTCTTCTGGATAAGTTGGTTTTCAATAAAGTTGGTGAAATTCTTTCTGATACACCTTTTCATTTCATTATTCTATGTTAATCGGTGTTAAAATTGGCCCTATACCTGATATATCTAAATTGCACTAGATCAAACAAAGCTTTGGAGAACGAGTACGCGTTATGTTTTCTAGAGGACAAGGTGGGGGAGCCAAGCCCACCGAGCGCAGCCACAGTGGTGGTAAGTCATTTGAGAAGAAGGACAAAGGCAAGGACAGGTCCTCTTCCTCGGACAATAAAACGAAGCATCGGGATTGCTTCTTGTGCGGGGGCGCACATTGGGCGAGGGAGTGCCCACAACGTCAGAAGCTGAACGCTTTAATTTCTAGCTCACCCGGGGAGTCATCGGCGGATGAGGCACACATAGGGACGTTGCGCCTACTTAATAGCGTCAAGGCTATGGTGGAAACTCCTAAGAGGGAGAGCAATGTGGCTAAGGTAAGCACACTACCTCGGAAGAAGTCTTACCTTTTGTTTGTTGAAGCTAACGTGAATGGCAAGGGTTCCAAGGCACTCATCGACACGGGTGCTACTCACAACTTTGTGACGCTTGGGGAAGCCACAAGGTTGGGCCTCAAGTTCACCAAGAGGGCAGGATCTTTGAAGACGGTGAACACCTGTCCAGCACCTATCCATGGCGTAGCTCGTGGGGTCCCTCTTTGTTTGGGAGAATGGAAGGGGACTATTGATCTCACTATTGTCGACATGGACGACTTTAACTTGGTGCTGGGTCTCGAGTTCATGGACTCAGTGAGGCCTTTTGCTTTCGAAGAGGACGGAACAATGACGATCAGAAGGAATCAAGGAGGATGGTCCGTCCCCATCACTAGGGAAGAAGTGGAAGCCAAGATGCTATCAGCCATGCAGCTAGACAAGGGTCTCAAGAAGGGGCAAGCAACATTCTTGGCAGCAATGGTGGATGAGGAAGCTCGGACGCAGCAGGAGATTCCCCACAAGATCTCTGGAGTACTAAGGGAGTTCGAAGATGTCATGCCTCCGGAGCTTCCCAAGAGACTTCCTCCTAGAAGGGAAGTTGATCATGTGATCGAGCTGGAGCAAGGGGCTAGGCCTCCAGCCATGGCACCATATAGGATGGCACCACCAGAACTTGAAGAACTAAGGAAGCAACTCAAGGAGCTGCTGGACGCGGGGTTCATCAGGCCATCCAAAGCACCATATGGAGCACCTGTGCTTTTCCAACGCAAGCATGATGAGAGCTTGCGAATGTGCATAGACTATCGGGCTCTCAACAAGCTCACGGTGAAGAACAAGTATCCGATCCCGTTAGTCGCTGATCTTTTTGATCGTCTTGGTCAAGCCAAGTACTTTTCCAAACTTGATCTTCGCTCGGGGTATTGGCAAGTGCGCATAGCCGAAGGAGATGAGCCAAAAACGGCATGCGTCACCAGGTATGGGTCTTATGAATTCTTGGTGATGCCTTTTGGCCTCACGAATGCCCCGANCTTTTGGCCTCACCAATGCCCCGGCTACTTTTTGCACCTTAATGAATAAGATTTTCCGGCCTTTTCTTGATAATTTTGTAGTCGTCTATCTCGACGATATCGTCGTGTATAGCGACAACTTACAAGACCATGTGGAGCATTTAAGACAGGTATTCCAGGTCTTGCGGGAGAACGAGCTATATGTGAAGAAGGAGAAGTGCTCGTTTGGACAAGAGGAGGTGTCCTTCTTGGGGCACCACATCAAAGCCGGAAAAATCATGATGGAGCATGACAAGGTGCAAGCAATCAAAGAGTGGGGAGAGCCCAAGAATGTATCGGAGTTGCGCTCTTTCCTTGGACTTGCAAACTATTACCGGCGGTTTATTAAGAGCTACTCAGCAAGGACGGCACCATTAACCGACCTATTGAAGAAGAAGGTGCAATGGAGTTGGAGCAGCAAGTGTCAAGAAGCCTTCGATGATTTGAAGGGTGCAGTCACTGAAGAACCTGTGTTGGCGCTGCCAGATTACTCCAAGGCATTTGAGCTGCACACCGATGCCTCTGACTTTGCCATTGGAGGGGTGCTCATGCAAGAAGGGCATCCAGTTGCCTACGAGTCGCGCAAGCTCAACGATACCGAAAGGAGATATCCAGTGCATGATAAAGAGATGACGGCCATCATTCATTGCTTGCGGATCTGGAGGCACTACCTGCTTGGGAGTCGATTCATCATCTACACCGACAATGTGGCAACAAGCTACTTCCAAAATCAGAAGAAGATCAGCCCCAAGCAAGCTCGTTGGCAAGACTTCCTAGCGGAGTTCGACTATACAATGGAGTACAAGCCAGGCAAGGTTAATGTTGTTGCTGATGCTCTTAGCCGCAAGGTTATGCTCGCTAGCGTGAGCAGTATTGCTAGCAACCTCCTTGATAGGATCAAGGATGGGTTGGGACAAGATCCTATGGCCAAGGGGCTCATGGACTTGGCAAAAGAAGGGAAGACCCGACGGTTCTGGGTAGAGGATGAGTTGCTCTACACCGTCGGACGACGAATCTTTGTGCCGAAGTGGGACAATCTTAGGCGTGATGTGCTCAAAGAGTGCCATGATTCCATGTGGGCTGGACATCCGGGTATGCAACGTACTTTGGCAATCTTGGAGGGAACCTACTATTGGCCTAATATGAGGGACGATGTGGAGGCCTACGTGAAGACTTGTCTTGTGTGCCAGCAAGACAAAATTGAGCAACGTGTGCCGGCTGGGCTTTTGGAACCATTGCCCATACCCGAGAAGCCTTGGGAGAGTGTTTCTATGGATTTCATCTCCGCCCTACCCAAATCAGATGGGTATGGCTCTATCATGGTGGTAGTCGATCGCTTCTCCAAGTATGGGACATTCATACCGGCACCCAAAGATTGCACCGCCGAGCAAGCAGCCAAGTTGTTCTTCAAGAACGTGGTAAAGTATTAGGGCTTGCCAAGGAGTATCATCAGTGATCGTGACCCTAGGTTCACAGCAAAGTTTTGGACGGAGCTTTTCAAGTTACTTGGGTCCGGGCTACATTTTTCAACAAGCTTTCACCCACAAACTGATGGGCAGACCGAGAGAGTAAATGCCTTGTTGGAGCTCTACTTGAGGCACTTTGTTAGTGCCAACCAGCGAGATTGGGCCAAGTTGATGGATGTTGCCCAATTCTCCTTCAATTTGCAACGGTTCGAGGCTACGGGCAAAAGTGCTTTTGAGTTAGTCATGGGCCAACAACCCTTGACACCACAAGGGATAGCATCAGGCTACACGGGTAGCAATCCCGCTGCATACAAGCTAGCACGAGGGTGGCACGAGCAACTCGATGTATCGAGGGCCTACTTGGATAAAGCGGCCAAGAAGATGAAAAAGTGGGCAGACAAGCATAGGNGACAAGCATAGGCGCCCATTGGAGTTCCAAGTTGGAGACATGGTCATGGTCAAGTTGCTGCCACAACAATTCAAGGTTTTCCGCAAGGTGCACAAAGGCCTTGTGCGGAAGTACGAGGGTCCATTCCCGGTCATTAGGAAGGTCGGGAAAGTTTCTTACAAGCTTGAGTTGCCTCCCAAGCTTAAAATTCATCCGGTGTTCCACATCAGCATGCTCAAGCCCTATTATGCCGATCAAGAAGATCCAACGAGGAACGAGTCACAACGTGCACCCACAGCTGTTGTGACATCTTTTGAGAGGGACATCGAGATTATTGAGGCCAAGAGAGCCAGAAGAAGGAGGGGCGTGCCAAGCTACAATGAGTATCTTGTCCGTTGGAGAGGCCTTCCAAATAGCGAAGCATCATGGGAGAAAGAAGAAGATTTATGTCAATTCCGGGACAAGATCGAGGCCTTTGAGTCACAACCTTGACGGGGTCGTCAAGGGTTTTAGTGGGGGAGCATGTCACGAGTGACACAATGACCCACACATTACATTGAAACGAGGGCATAGAAATCCCCAAGGGGAGCCGCTCATGGGTCGTGTGAGCAACACTTATCTCCCTCTAGTAGGCAGTCTACAGGTAAAGATAGTGCTGCATGCTAATACTTGATGTGCAGATAAGCACTACCCTTGAGGACAACAATGCTATATTTCTCTAACGAGGTTCAAACTCGGTGGTCCACCGTTTTTAGGCCCAATGAACCTCATAGTGGTGTTAGATTTTGAAGATGAGGCATAGAAACGTCCAGAATGCTCAAGGAGGCTCAAGAAACATCCAGAAGCTTCTAGGACTTCCTAGAGAAGCCTTGTACATACTTTAGAGTATTGTAGAATCCTCTAGAAAGGTAGTACATATTATTATTTTATTCTTTGTGTAGAACTCTCTAGAGTGGAGTAGTTTCTAGACTCAATTGGGAGCCCTATAAATAGGGGGCTTTTCCCTCATTTTTGGATCATAAAACACTTTAACTTTCAAGCAATATACAAGCAACTTCTCTCTCTACTTTCTCTCTCTAGCTTTGTTTCTTTCTTGCTTGTGTTTTATAATCCTTTCTCCTCCTTAGCTAAGCAACATCTACACTTAGCTTTGCTAAGTACCTTTGGGGGCCTTGACTAGTAGTCTAACGGGTGGTGACTCTAGTAGGCAGCGTGCAAGAGACTAGGGAAAATAGTCAGCACGTGACACAGTGGTGTTTTGTGAAGGCACTATGACTATCCCACACAACGGAGTTCAGCATGTGTTGAGGGTCGCTAGGACAAAGGAGGATTGCCCAAAGATCTCATCAATGTGTGGTACATGGGTGCTAAGGCCTCGGCATCAACTGGGTGCTCAAGGTGGGTAGGTCATGGGCAAGCCGAGGGTAAAGGACCATGACAAGGTCCACGGGAGGACCAAGAGAGTCGCTCATGTCCAAGGGACGGAGCATGGAGAGAAATTCATGTGTAAGCAAGGGGCTTGCACAAATGTGCGTGCTCAATGGGAACGAGTGCGCAAGGGCTTGTGGCACGAACAAGATGCCCGACCACATGAGGAACTTGCCCGTAGTGGTGTGGCCAAAGGGCGTTCGAGGTGTGCAACGACGACCAAAACATGTGTAAGAGGTGTCCAAGGAAGGGGTGCAACAAGGGGCAAGTTCGTGGGTACACAGCCCATACACCATAGCAGCAGCGACAACAAATGCAGCATACCTGAGCAAGTTACCAAGTCAAGGCGAACACATGGAATGAGACGTGGCCTTGACGAGGACGTCAAGGGTTTGGGTGGGGAAGCATGTCACGGACCGACTATTTGTCCCACCCATAGTCCTTATGCATAGGCATAGGGATCCCCAGGGGCAGCTGCTCGTGGGCTGTCAAGGAGCACCCTACCCCTTATAGTAGCATGTCTACAGGAAATGATAGTGCTGCAGGATAATACTAGGTCTGCAGATAAGAAGTAATTTTGGGGATAGCAGTGCTATATTTCAGTAACGAGTTTCATACATGGTGTAAAGGTTGTCTACTACGCGTGGAATAGTATGGAAGGCTCTAGAACCTCATTGAAAGGTCTAGAGTAGTACGACACATTCCGGAAGGTTCCGGAACATTGTAGGATATTCTAGGGTATTCTCACATGTCCAAGATATAGTAGGAAAGTAGGATGTCCTAGACATAGTAGGAAAGTAGGATGTCCTAAATGTAGTAGGAAGGTTAGAATATCCTAGTTATAGTAGGAACGGTGATGTATATAAGTACCCAAGGCATTCAATTGTATATTGATATAGATGAACTTGGAGAGCACAATATTCACCTTTGTAAACAAGTGTAGCATTTATACAGAGCATTCCTAGAGTTGATTTCCCTCTACCACTTGAGTGTTTCATTGTGTTACTTCAAACAACCATCTTCCACATAACTTAGAGAGGGTAAGTGTGTGGGGATAACTTGGGCACAAAGGGGTGTGCTACTTGGGGCTTGAGTGCTAAGGGCTAACGGGATTTGTCCCACGCACTAACACATTCGTCTGGGACGAATACTTGGGAGCTAGACACAAGGGACGTGTCTTGCAAAGTGAGATAATCAACTCAAGGACTGAGCTACGCGGGCACGAGGTCAGTGTCAAGGCGAAGCCTGACTTGTTCACGACGGACTGTTGAGCAAGTGCCACACTGGGTTGACTAGCTTTGCAGGAGTCAAAGAGTCAGCACAAACAACCCACAGAGAGACACATAGAGAAAATAGCATAAGTATTGTATTCAGTTTTTCTCAAAGCATTTAAACTCATACTCATAAACTTGTGCTTTCTTACTCCTTTATTTACGATTTTGTTGCATTACTTAGCTACATAATAGGAAAGGGTTTAGCCTTGACTAGCATCCAGGGGTGGAAGTTAGTGAGCAGCGTGGCTAAGACTAAGGGTAATTAGTCAGTATGTGACAACGTGGTAAAAAAAGTGACGGGTCTTGTGACGGCCCCTACGGGCGGCCGGAAACAAACGCTATTATTCACTGTTTTTGGGGATTCGGGGGTCCCGAGAAAAAAAATGCTGGAAATTAACCGTGGTGGCTGTAAGGGAAAAATATGAACCAAGACCTAACGATCCAGGGTGAAAAGGTCATACAGTGGATGATAAGAAGGGCTTAGACGATTGCATATAAGGCTGGTTTTTCCCCTGTCTGGAAGAGGCCATAAGAGGGATCGTGAGAGGTGTTTAGGGACGAAATCGATCGTGGGGGTGCTTTGGAGGTCCATAGCACGTGGTAAAAAAACGTGGCGAAAAAGTGACGGGTCCCGTGACAGCCCCTCCGGGGGCATGAAACAAAGCCTATAATTCACTGTTTTTTGGGGTTCGGCGGTCCCCTAAAAAAATGCCGAAAATCGTCCGGGGTGGCTGTAAGGTAAACATATGAACCCCGACCAAAGGATTCAGGGTGAAAAGGTCTTCTAGTGGATGATAAGAAGGCCTTAGACGATTGCATATAAGGCAGTTTTTCCCCCTATTTTGAACAGGCGATAAGAGGGATCCTAAGAGCTATTTAGGAGACGAAATCGATCGTGGGGGGTGCTGCGGAGGTCCATAGCACGTGGTAACAAAACGGGGCGAAAAGGTGATGGGTCCCGTGACGGCCCCTCCGGGGGCCTAAAACAAAGTCTATTATTCACAGTTTTTTGGGGTTCGGGGGTCCCGGAAAAAAAAAGCCGAAAATCGACCTGGGTAGCCGTAAGGTAAAAATATGAACCCAGGCCAAAGGATTCGAGATGAAAAGGGCATATGAGCGATGATAAGAAGTCCTTAGACGATTGCATATAAGGCTGTTTTTTCCCATGTCAAGAAGAGGCCATAAGAGGGATCGTAAGTGGTGTTTAGGAGCTGAAATAAATTGTGGGGTTTCCTGTGGAGGTCCATAGCGCGTGGTAAAAAAAAAGAGTGAAAAAGTGAAGGGTCCCGTGACGGCCCCACCGGGGACTTGAAACGAAGGCTATTATTCACTTTTTTTTGGTATTCTTTGGTCACGGGAAAAAAATGCCGGAAATCAACCGGGGTGACCGTAAGGTACAAATATTAACCAAGACCAAAGGATTGAGGGTGAAAAGGTCATAAGAGGGATGATAAGAAGGCCTTAGGCGATTGCAAATGAGGTTGTTTTTCCCCAGTCTAGAACAAACCATAAGAGGGATCGTAAGAGGTGTTCAGGGGCCAAAATCGATCGTGGGGGTTGATGTGGAGGTCCATATCACATGGTAAAGAAACGGGGCGAAAAAGTGACGGGTCCTTTGACTGCCCCTCCAGGGGCTTGTAACAAACGCTAATATTCACTGTTTTTGGGGTTCGGGGGTCCCGGGAAAAAATGCCGGAAATCGACCTGGGTGGCTGTAAGGTAAAAATACGAACCAAGACCAAAGGAAACAGGGTGAAAAGGTCATATGAGGGATAATAGGATGGCCATAGACGATTGCACATACGGTTGATTTTCCCCTATCTCGAATTGGCCGTAAGAGGGATCCTAAGAGGTTTTTAGGGGCTGAAATCGATCGTGGGGGGTGCTGTGGAGGAGCATTGTACGTGGTAAAAAAAGTGGAGATAAAGTGACGGGTCCAGTGACGGCCCCTACGGTGGGCCTGAAACAAAGGCTATTATTATTCACTATTTTTTTGGGTTCGAGGGTCCCGGAAAAAAAAATGCCAGAAATTAACCGTAGTGGCCTTAAGGGAAAATATGAACCCTGACCTAATGATTCGGGGTGCAAAGGTCATATGATGGATGATAAGTAGGGCTTTGACGATTGCATATAAGGCTGGTTTTTCCCCTGTCTGGAAGAGACCATAAGAGGGATCGTAAATGGTGTTTAGGGACGAAATCGATCCTGGGGGGTGCTGTGGAGGTCCATAGGACGTGGTAAAAAAAAGTGGCGAAAAAGTGACAGGTCCGGTGACGGCCCCCCTGGGGCCATGAAACAAAGCCTATAATTCACTGTTTTTTGTGGTTCGACGGTCCCCGATAAAAATGCCGGAAATCATCCGCGGTGGCCGTAAGTTAAACATATGAACCAAGACCAAAGGATTCGGGGAGAAAAGGTCATATGAGGGATGATTAGAAGGCCCTAGACGATTGCATATAAGGCTATTTTTCCCTTTTCTGAAACAGGACATAAGATGGATCGTAAAGGTGTTTAGTGGGCGAAATCGATTGTGGGGGGTGCTTTGGAGGTCCATAAAACGTGGTAAAAATGGGCTGAAAAAGTGACGGGTCCTGTGACGGCCCCTCCGGGGGCCCGAAACAAAGGCTATTATTCACTTTATTTTAGGGTTCGCGGTCCCCGGGAAAAAAAAGCCGAAAATCGACCTGGATGGCATTAAGGTAAAAAGATGAACCCAGGCCAAAGGATCCGGGGTGAAAAGGTCATATGAGCGATAATAAGAAGTCCTTAGACGATTGCATATAAGGTTGTTTTTTCCCATGTCAAGAAGAGGCCATAAGAGGGATCATAAGTGGTGTTTAGGAGCCGAAATAAATTGTGGGGGCTCCTATGGAAGTCCATAGCGCGTGGTAAAAAAAAGGAGTGAAAAAGGGTCCCGTGACGGTCCCACCGTGGACTTGAAACGAAGGCTGTTATTCACTTTTTTTTTGCGATTCGGGGGTCCCGGGAAAAAAAAGCCGGAAATCGACCAGGGTGGCCGTAAGTTAAAAATATTAACCAAGACCAAAGGATTCAGGGTGAAAAGGTCATATGAGGGATGATAAGAAGGTCTTAAACAATTGCAAATAAGGCTGTTTTTCCCCAGTTTGGAACAAGCCATAATGGGGATCGTAAAAGGTGTTTAGAGGCCGAAATCGATCGTGGGGGTTGATGTGGAGGTCCATGTCACGTAGTAAAGAAACAGGGCATGTAACAAACGCTAATATTCACCGTTTTTTGGGGTTCGGGGGTCCCGGGAAAAAAAATGCCGGAAATCGACCTGGGTGGCTGTAAGGTAAAAATATGTACCAAGACCAAAGGAATCAGAGTGAAAATTTCATATGAGGGATAATAGGATGGCCATAGACGATTGCATATAAGGCTGATTTTCCCCTGTCTGGAATTGGCCGTAAGAGGGATCCTAAGAGGTGTTTAGGGGGTGAAATTGATCGTTGGGGGTGCGGTGGAGGACCATAGCACATGGTAAAAAAAGTGGAGAAAAAGTGACGGGTCTAGTGACGGCCGCTAAGGGGGGCCTGAAACAATGGCTATTATTCACTAATTTTTGGGGTTCGAGGGTCCTGGGAAAAAAAAATGCCAGAAATTAACCGTGGTGGCCGTAAGGAAGAAATATGAACCCAGACCTAAGGATTCGGGGTGCAAAGCTCATATGATGGATGATAAGAAGGGCTTCGACGATTGCATATAACGCTGGTTTTTCCCATGTCTGGAAGGGGCCAAAAGAGGGATCGTAAAAGGTGTTTAGGGACGAAATCGATCATGGGGGGTGCTGTGTAGGTCCATAGGACGTGGTAAAAAAAAAGTTTCGTAAAAGTGACGGGTCCCGTGATGGCCCCTCCAGGGCTATGAAACAAAGCCTATAATTCACTGTTTTTTGTTGTTCGACGGTCCCCGAAAAAAAATGCTGGAAATCATCCGGGGGGGCTGTAAGGTAAACATATGAACCCAGACCAAAGGATTCGGGGAGAAAAAGTCATATGAGGGATGATTAGAAGGCCCTAGACGATCGCATATAAGGCTGTTTTCCCCTTTTCTGAAAGAGGCCATAAGATGGATCGTAAAGGTGTTTAGTGGGCGAAATCGATTGTGGGGGGTGCTTTGGAGGTCCATTAAACGTGGTAAAAATGGGCCGAAAAAGTGACGGGTCCCGTGACGGCCCATCTGGGGGCCTGAAATAATGGCTATTATTCACTGTATTTTTGGGTTCGGGGTTCCCGGAAAAAAAAGGCCGAAAATCGACCTAGATGGCATTAAAGTAAAAATATTAACCCAGGCCAAAGGGTTCGGGGTGAAAAGGCCATATGAGCCATGATAAGAAGTCCTTAGACGATTGCATATAAGGCTGTTTTTTCCCCTGTCTAGAAGAGGCCATAAGAGAGATCGTAAGTGGTGTTTAGGAGCCGAAATAAATTGTGGGGGCTCCTCTGGAGGTCCATAGCGCGTGGTATAAAAAAGAAGTGAAAAAGTGAAGGGTCCTGTGACGGCCCCACCGGGGACTTGAACGAAGGCTATTATTCATTTTCTTTTGGGATTCGGTGGTCCCGAGAAAAAAATGCCGGAAATTGACCAGGGTGGTCGTAAGGTAAAAATATTAACCAAGACCAAAGGATTCAGGGTGAAAAGGTCATATGAGGGATGATAAGAAGGCCTTAAACGATTGCAAATAAGGCTGTTTTTCCCAAGTCTGGAACAAGCCATAAGAGGGACCGCAAGAGGTGTCTAGGGGCTTAAATCGATCGTGGGGGTTGATGTGGAGGTCCATGTCACATGGTAAAGAAACGGGGCGAAAAAGTGACGGGTCCCGAGACGGCCTCTCCGGGGGCCTGTAACATACGCTAATATTCACTGTTTTTTGGGCTTGGGGGGTCCCGGGAAAAAAAATGCTGGAGATCGACCTGGGTGGCTGTAAGGTTAAAATACGAACCAAGACAAAAGGAATCAGGGTGAACATTTCATATGAGGGATAATAGGATGGCCATAGACGATTGCATATAAGGCTGATTTTCCCCTGTCTGGAATTGGCCCTAAGAGGGATCCTAAGAGGTGTTTAGGGGCCGAAATCAATCGTGGGGGGTGCTGTGGAGGACCATAGCACGTGGTAAAAAAAGTGGAGAAAAAGTGACGGGTCCATTGACGGCCGCTACGGGGGGCCTGAAACAATGGCTATTATTCACTATTTTTTGGGGTTCGAGGGTACCGGGAAAACAAATGGTAGAAATTAACCGTGGTGGCCGTAAGGGAAAAATATGAACCCAGACCTAAGGATTCGGGGTGCAAAGGTCATATGATGGATGATAAGAAGGGCTTCGACGATTGCATATAAGGCTGGTTTTTCCCCTGTCTGGAAGAGGCCATAAGAGGGATCGTAAGAGGTGTTTAGGGACGAAATCAGTCGTGGGGGGTGCAGTAGAGGTCCATAGGACGAGGTAAAAAAAAGTGGCGAGAAAGTGACGGGTCCCGTGACGGCCCCGGACAAAGCCTATAATTCACTGTTTTTTGTGGTTCGACGGTCCCCGAAAAAAAATGCAGGAAATCATCAGGGGTGGCCGTAAGGTAAACATATGAACCAAGACCAAAGGATTCGGGGAGAAAAGGTCATATGAGGGATGATTAGAAGGCCCTAGACGATTGCATATAGGGATGTTTTTCCCCTTTCTGAAAGAGGCCATAAGATGGATCGTAAAGGTGTTTAGCGGCGAAATCGATCATGGGGTCGCTTTGGAGGTCCATAAAACGTGGTAAAATGGGGCGAAAAAGTGACGGGTCCCGTGACGGCCCCTACGGGGGCCTGAAACAAAGGCTATTTATTATTCATTGTTTTTTTGGGTTCGGGGGTCCCGGAAAAAAAAAGCCGAAAATCGACCTAGATGGCATTAAGGTAAAAATATGAAAACTGGCCAAAGGATTTGGGGTGAAAAGGTCATATGAGCGATGGTAAGAAGTCTTTAGACGATTGCATATAAGGCTGTTTTTTCCCATGTCAAGAAGAGGCCATAAGAGGGATTGTAAGTGTTGTTTAGGAGCCGAAATAAATTGTGGGGGCTCCTATGGAGGTCCATAGCGCGTGGCAAAAAAAAGGACTGAAAAAGTGAAGGGTCCTGTGACGGCCCCACCGGGGACTTGAAACGAAGGCTATTATTCATTTTTTTTGGGATTCAAGGGTCCCGGGGAAAAAATACCGGAAATCGAGCAGGGTGGCCGTAAGGTAAAAACATTAACCAAGACCAAAGAATTAAGGGTGAAAAGGTCATATGAGGGATGATATGAAGGACTTAAACGATTGCAAATAAGGTTGTTTTTCCTCAGTCTGGAACAAGCCATAAGAGGGATCGTAAGAAGTGTTTAGGGGCTGAAATCGATCGTGGGGGTTGATGTGGAGGTCCATGTGACGTGGTAATGAAACGGGGCAAAAAAGTGACGGGTCCCGAAACGGCCCCTCCGGGGGCCTGTAACAAATGCTAATATTCACTGTTTTTTGGGGTTTGGGGTTCCCGAAAAAAAAAATGCCGGAAATCATCCTGGGAGGCTATAAGGTAAAAATACGAACCAAGACCAAAGGATTCAGGGTGAAAAGGAAATATGAGGGATAATAGGATGGCCATAGACGATTGCATATAAGGCTGATTTCCCCCTGTCTGGAATTGGCCCTAAGAGGGATCCTAAGAGGTGTTTAGGGGCCGAAATCAATCGTGGGGGGTGCTGTGGAGGACCATAGCACGTGGTAAAAAAAGTGGAGAAAAAGTGACGGGTCCATTGACGGCCGCTACGGGGGGCCTGAAACAATGGCTATTATTCACTATTTTTTGGGGTTCGAGGGTCCCGGGAAAAAAAATGGTAGAAATTAACCGTGGTAGCCGTAAGGGAAAAATATGAACCCAGACCTAAGGATTCGGGGTGCAAAGGTCATATGATGGATGATAAGAAGGGCTTTGACGATTGCATATAAGGCTGGTTTTTCCCCTGTCTGGAAGAGGCCATAAGAGGGATCGTAAGAGGTGTTTAGGGACGAAATCGGTCGTGGGGGGTGCAGTAGAGGTCCATAGGACGAGGTAAAAAAAAGTGGCGAGAAAGTGACGGGTCCCGTGACGGCCCCGGACAAAGCCTATAATTCACTGTTTTTTGTGGTTCGACGGCCCCCAAAAAAAAATGCAGGAAATCATCAGTGGTGGCCATAAGGTAAACATATGAACCAAGACCAAAGGATTCGGGGAGAAAAGGTCATATGAGGGATGATTAGAAGGCCCTAGACGATTGCATATAAGGATGTTTTTCCCCTTTCTGAAAGAGGCCATAAGATGGATCATAAAGGTGTTTAGTGGCGAAATAGATCGTTGGGGGCGCTTTGGAGGTGCATAAAACATGGTAAAAATGGGGCGAAAAATGACGAGTCCCGTGACGGCCCCTACGGGGGCCTGAAAAAAAGGCTATTAATTATTCATTGTTTTTTTGGGTTCAGGGGTCCCGGAAAAAAAAAAGCCGAAAATCGACCTGGATGGCATTAAGGTAAAAATATGAAAACAGGCCAAAGGATTCGGGGTGAAATGGTCATATGAGCGATGGTAAGAAGTCTTTAGACGATTGCATATAAGGCTGTTTTTTCCCATGTCAAGAAGAGGCCATAAGAGGGATCGTAAGTGGTGTTTAGGAGCCGAAATAAATTGTGGGGGCTCCTATGGAGGTCCATAGCACGTGGAAAAAAAAAAGGACTGAAAAAGTGAAGGGTCCCGTGACGGCCCCATCGGGGACTTGAAACGAAGGCTATTATTCAAGTTTTTTTGGGATTCAAGGGTCCCGGGGAAAAAATACCGGAAATCGAGTAGGGTGGCCGTAAGGTAAAAACATTAACCAAGACCAAAGAATTCAGGGTGAAAATGTCATATGAGGGATGATATGAAGGACTTAAACGATTGCAAATAAGGCTGTTTTTCCCCAGTCTGGAACAAGCCATAAGAGGGATCGTAAGAGGAGTTTAGGGACTGAAATCGATCGTGGGGGTTGATGTGGAGGTCCATGTCACGTTGTAATGAAACGAGGCGAAAAAGTGACGGGTCCCGAGACGGCCCCTCCGGGGGCCTGTAACAAACGCTAATATTCAATGTTTTTTGGGCTTCGGGGGTCCCGGAAAAAAAAATGTCGGAAATCATCCTGGGAGGCTGTAAGGTAAAAATACGAACCAAGACCAAAGGATTCAGGGGTGAAAAGGTATATGAGCAAAAATATTAACCTAGAGCAAAGGATTCGGGGTGAAAAGGTCATATGAGGGATGATAAGAAGGCCCCTAACGACTACAAATAAAGTTGTTTTTCCCCTGTCTGGAACAAGGCATAAGAGGTGTTTAGGGGCCGAAATCGATCGTGGGGGTGGATGTGGAGGTCCATAGCATGTGGTAAAGAAACGGGGTGAAAAAGTGACGGGTCCCGTGATGGCCCCTCCGGGGCCTGAAACAAAGGTTATTATTCACTGTTTTTTGGGGTTTGGGGGTCTCGGGAAAAAAAATGCTTGAATTCAACCTTGGTGGCTTTAAGATAAATATACGAACCAAGACCATAGGAATCGAGGTGAAAAGGTCATATGAGGGATGATAAGAAGGCCATAGACGATTGCATATAAGGTTGTTTTTCCCCTGTCTGGAAGAGGCCATATGAGGGATCCTAAGAGGATTTTGGGGGCCGAAATCGATCGTGGGGGGTGCTGTGGAGGTCCATAGCACGTGGTAAAAGAACGAATCGAAAAAGTGATGGGTCCCAGGATGGCCCCTCCTTGGGCCTGAAACAAAGGTTATTATTCACTGTTCTTTAGTGTTCGGGGGTCTTGGAAAAAAGAATGCCGGAAATCGACCTGGGTAGCCGTAAGGTATAAATACGAACCCAGACCAAAGGATTCGGGGTGGGCCTTAGACAATTGCATATAAGGCTATATTTTCCGGTTTAGAAGAGGCCATACAAGGTAAAATGAGAGGTGTTAAGGGGCCGAAATCGATCGTTGGAGGTGCTGTGGTGGTCCAAAGCACGTGGTAACAAAAACGAGGCGAAAAATTGATGGGTCCTGTGACGGCCACTCCGGGGTTCTGAAACAAAGGATATTATTCACTTTTTAAGGGGTTCGGGGGTCCCGAGAAAAAAGATGCCGGAAATCGACGGAGGTGGCCGTAAGGTAAATATATAAACCCACGCCAAAGGATTCGAGGTGAAATGGTCATGTGAGGGATGATAACAAGGCCTTAGACGATTCCATATAAGGCTGTTTTTCCCCTGTCTGGAAGAGGCCTTAAGGGAGATCCTAAGAGGTGTTTAGGGGCCGAAATCGATCGTGGGGGTGCTGTGGAAGTCCAAAGCACTTTGTAAAAAAACGGGGCGAAAAAGTGATGGGTCCCGTGATTGCCCCTCCGAGGGCCTAAGACAAAGGCTATTATTGACTAGTTTTTGGGGTTCGGGGTCCCAGGAAAAAAAATACTGGAAATCGACCTGCGTACCCCTAAGGTAATAATATGAACTCAGACCAAAGGATTCAGGGTGAAATGGTCATATGAGGGATGACAAGAAGGTCCCCGGCAACTGCAAATAAGACTGTTTTTCCCTTGTCTGGAAGAGGCCATAAGAGGGATTCTAAGAGGTGTATAGTGGTCGAAATCGATCGTGGGGGTTGCTGTGTAAGTCCAACGCATGCGGTAAAAAAACGGGGCGGAAAAGTAACGGGTCCCGTGACGGCCCCTCGGAGGGCCTAAAACAAAGGCCATCATTCACTATCTCTTGGAGATCGGCGGTCCCTGGAAAAAAAATGCCGGAAATCGACCGGGTTGGCCGTAAGGTAAAAATATGAACCCAGACCTAAGGATTTGGGGTGAAATGGTCTTATGGTAAGCATGGTTTTTCCCCTGTTTGAAAAAGGCCACAAGAGGGATCCTAACAGGTGTCTAGGGGCCGCAATCCTTTGTCGGGGGTGCTGTGGAGGTCCATAGCACATGGTAAAAAAATGGGACGGAAAAAGTGATGGGTCTTGTGACGGCCACTCCGGGGGCCTGAAACAAAGGATATTTACTGTTTTTTGGTGTTCGGGGTCCCAAGAAAAAAAATGCCAAAAATCGACCGAGGTGGCCGTAAGGTAAAAATATGAACCCAGACCAAAGGATTCAGGGTGGAAAGGTCATACGAGGGATTATAAGAACGCCGTAAACGATTGCATATAAGGCTATTTTTCCCCTGTCTTGAAGAGTCCATAAGAGGGATCCTAGGAGATGTTTCGGGGCCGAAATCGATCGTGGGGGGTGCTGTGGAGGTCTATAGCACGTGGTAAAAAAAACTAGGCGAAAAAGTGACGGGTCTCGTGACGGCCACTCCGGGGGCCTGAAAATAAGGCTATTATTCACTGTTTTTGGGGTTTGGGGGTCTCGGGAAAAAAAATATCGGAAATTGACCGGGGTGGCCGTCAGGTAAAAAAATGAACTCAGACCAAAGGATTCAGGGTGAAAAAGTTATATGACGGATGATAAGAAGGCCTTAGATGATTGCATATAAGACTGTTTTTCCCCTATTTGGAAGAGGCCATAAGAGGGATCGTAAGAGTTGTTTAGGAGCCGAAATTAACTTTTGGGGGATGCTGTGGAGGTCCATAGCACGTGGTAAAAAAACGGGGCGAAAAAGTGAAGGGTCCCGTGATGGCCCCACTAGGGGCCTGAAACAAAGGCTATTATTCCTTGTTTTTTGGGATTCGGGGGTCGCGGGAAAAAAAATGCGAAAAATCAACCGGGGGGCCGTAAGTTAAAAATATGAACCCAGACCGAAGGATTCGGTGTGGAAAGGTCATATGTGGGATGATAAGAAGCCCTTACACGATTGCATATAAGGTTGTTTTTCCCCTGTCTGGAATAACCCATAAGAGGGATCGTAAGTGGTGTTTAGGGGCAGAAATCGATCGTGGGGGATGTTGTGGAGGTCTATAGCACGTGGTAAAAAATTGGTGTGAAAAAGTGACGGGTCCCGTGACAGCCCCTCCGGGGGCGTAAAACAAAGGCTGTTATTCATTGTTTGTTGTGGTTCGGGTGTCCATGGAAAAAAATGCAAGAAATCGACCTGGGTGGCCTTAAGGTAAAAATATGAACCCAGACCAAAGGATTCAGGGTGAAAAGGTCATATGAGGGATGATAAGAAGTCCTTAGACAATTGCATATAAGGCTGTATTTCCCCTGTCTTGAATAGGCAATAAGAGCTATCGTAAGAGGTGTTTAGGGGCCGAAATCGATCGTGGGGGTGTTGTGGAGGTCCATAGCATGTGGTAAAAAATGGGGCGAAAAAGTGTCGGGTCCAGTGACGGCCACTCCGGGGGCCTGAAACAAAGGCTATTATTCACTGTTTTTTAGGGTTTAGTGTTTTGGAAAAAAATACCGGAAATCGACCTGGGTGGCCGTAAGGTAAAAATTTGAACCCAGACCAAAGTATTCGCGGTGAAAAGGTCATATGAGGGATGATAAGAAGGCCTTAGACGATTGCATATAAGTCTGTTTTCCCCTGTCTTGATGAGCCATAAGAGAAGGATCTTAAGAGGTGTTTATGGGCCATAATCGATCGTGGGGGGTTTCACACCCTGGATTTTCCTAATTTCCTACTTCTCATTTTTCCGGAAAACATATTAAGTTAATAAGAATTATATTTATTAAAAATGCTAAATATGGAAAAAACTAAGTATTACCGCCACCGTGATAACAGCTAAGGCAATTATGAAAGTACTACAGCGGAAGTCTTAAAACCGAAACAATTTAAAACTAAACTTCAAACAACATTAAAATAAAAATCAATTTAAAAATTATTATACTTCAGAACCATATTAATGGCCTTTAAAAACCAAACCAAAACTAATATTAAAATTCTTTAAAAATCAAATGACATTCAAAATAAATGTTAGTCTTCATAAGCAATTAAAATAAAGCAAAGCAACATAACACAGCAAGCGCTCTCACTCCATCCCACCATGAAATGACTTATGCCCACTTGTACCTGCAGCTTCTCTTTTACTAGACAAATACTCACCACAAGTGGGTCATCGTAGGGCCAAGTCCAAGACAAGGCCATGCAGACAAAGCAAACAGTCAGCAAAGCTGAGTACATAACTAGTAAAGACTATGCAATAACAATAAGAAATAAAACATCCACTCAACTTACCTTTCAGAACCTTTTTCATGTACATGGAATCAATTAAATTAATTATTATATTTATAATTATGGATCCTGCAACTAACGGGTTTCCTCCTTAAAATCATCGCCCTATTGGGCACCAACTTGGGAGCAACTCCAAGAAGGTATTACTATGTCACATAAAGTGACAGATATCAAGCGCATCAAAAAATTGAAAAGAGTACAACGTCTTGTACTCCAATTAGAAGTCATAGATCACTTTTCCATACGACTCCCCCCATTATTCATACTCAAGGTATATACGTTCCAAGAGTTTTGATGCAAGTCCTCTTACACTTTACGTGATTTAACAGGTTTAACAATGTTATGACTCTCATGCAACATCACATAAAAACATGCATCCAATCAAGTAAGCCAATTTAATTATCTTCAATTTAAGGTGTTTCCAAATTAAACTTATGTGTGTCCTTTAATTAAACTGAACCTCCTGTACCACACATTAACTGTGAGTGGCTAATAACTTACTTTCTTCTTGACCACACATTAAACTGCGAGTGGCAACATGTCTAAAAATAATTGCTCATAACTTCTTTTAATAATGTGAATAAAAAATCACAACTATCTTTCTTGTTGATTAAGTAACTAACCAATTTAAAAATAACTTTTTTCCTTAATCAATAAACTGTTGGCAAAATTAATCTTATCATAACATTCCAATCTAAGCTTATAAAAATTAAACTTTCTATTTAACTTGGAATGTCATCAAACTTTAAAGACATGCTTCTAACAAACTTTCCATGCATATAAATTCATGATTCAAAACAACCATACAAGATTTCATGTAATCAAGAATTGTTCAAGCATGCATTCTAACTCCTGTGTTTATCTTTAGTACTTACGTACCTTGTATAATAACTGTGCTCCGCCACAACTTCTAGAAGTGGACTAGTTCAAAGTCTCCTACACAAGGAAAAATCGAACTAAATTAAAACCTTATTGACTAAATTCTACAACAACTATAACTAACTTCTAAATTTGGAAACTTTGTCCAAAACTTCCTTATAAGGTCTCTATTCAATTCCATACTTTACTTTAACTTTTCCATTGCAATAGTACTTAGTTTTCGGGACTTATTTGTGCTTTATAAAACCTTAATAAAATTTTTATGCCACTTTACAAAAGTGGACAGAAATCTAACTTTATCAAAACTCCTTGAAAACTTCCGAAAACAACACAAATTAATCATACAATGTATTACTTAACTTATATGATCATTTAATGCTAATTGCTTACTTTGAAAACTTAATTATGAAATCTGGACAGCATGTTAAACATGCTCAAAATCACTTTTAAACTTCATAAAACATACTAAAATTTATATATATCAATATAGGATTGATGTGTGATCATACAAGTACAATTTGGACACTTAATTTAACTTGTTTTTATTAAAATTTCACATTAATTTGTAAACTTTAAAGTCATGAAAAACTTATGAAAATATCATAATTTCATGCCAAAACACTTCTACAATCTACTAACATACTTATGAAATCAATCTAGGCTTTAGAACAATTTTTCATATGCCAAAACATGTTCATAATATTTATTCAACTCAAAGTCATGATTATAAAATTTGGACAACTTTATAAAATAAGTTTAAAACCGTTAAAAGTCAATCTAAACTTAATAACATCATCATAAATTCACCCAACAATAATTTATGATCATAATATCAAAGTTTAGAACATAAAAATTCATAACATCATAACTTCATAAATTTTTCAACCCGTAGTTTATAGTTTCATGAACAACAAAATTATTTCCTGCCTTAAAACAATTCATACTTATTTCAAAACATGATTAAACTCATAAAAACGTGATTAAACATAATTATAAACATGAATTTCCAAGATTGAATCAAAAATAGAGAAGTAAAATTTTTTTTAATAAAGAGTTCGAAAATACCACAAGAGGGGAGAAAGTGCAGCGGTGGCCGGCTGGTGGCGCGGTGGCGGCCTGGCGCTGCACGGATCCCAAGGCAAAAACACTTTTTTTTTCGAATTTTCTGAACTGAATTTTTTGTTCGGAAATTTGAAACCTTTTTTTCTCCCTTTTTCTCTCTAGATTTTTGGAATTCTAATGACTAGTATGATCATGAAAAGTTGAAATTTTAGGTTATATAGGGTTTTTATAGACCCCAAAGTAGGATTTTGGTGAGGCCCATACATACTCCTAAATAAATTAGGAAACCTTTAAAATCTATTTTTAGAAGCTTTTAAAATATTTTGAACCATAAAAATATCATTTAAGAACACAAATACTACTATCAACCAAAACTTGCTATTTAATTAATTATGATTAGTTTCTTTTTATTTAATATTCCAATTGAACATAATTTTCAAGAAAAATATGAAAATTATACGAATAAAATACAAAAATTATACGCACAAAATACAAAAATACTTTGTTTAAATACGTGAAAATGTGGGGTATTACAGTCTACCCCCCTTAAAAGATGTTTCGTCCCGAAACATTGTGTAGGTTAGTGTATGGAATTTGAATAGAGACTATTTTTACTTCATACCTTGTCACTGAAACATTATGTTGTTGTAGACTTTAGACACCTACTTAACAACTTTTATTAGATAAACATAAAACTTCTTACTTAAAAGTCATAGAAACTCGAAAAAAGGTCGCTTTCTACCCCGCTTAAGAATCGAGTTACGTCGCCGTAACTCTACTACTAACCTGAAAAGGCTCTAGGTATTTTTCTCTCATCAAATCTTTAGCTTCCCAAGTAGCTTCTTCGGTTTCTTGGATAGACCACAACACCTTCACTATTTTGACACTCTTTCTACGAGTATCTCTGACCTTTTTTGTCTAGGATTTTAATTGGCCTCTCTTCATAGGTCAAACTTTGGTCTAACCCTAATGCTTTGGGTTGTAACCCATGTGACTCGTTCAGCACATACCTCCTTAGTTAAGACACATGGAAAACGTTATGAACTTTGCTCAACTCCATTGGTAATGCTAGCTTATAAGCTACCTTTCCAACCCTTTGCAAGATCTCGTTGGGTCCTATGTATTTTGGGCTCAACATTTCTTTCTTTTCAAATCTCATCACTCCTTTCATTGGTAATACCTTAAGTAAACCTTGTCGCCAACTTCAAACACAACTTCTTGGCATTTTTTATCCGCATAGGACTTTGGTCTATCTTGTGCTGCTTGAATCTTTGCTTGTATTACTCAAATTTTCTCGGTGGTTTCCACTATTAATTGAGGTCCTACAATCACTGTCTCACTTATGTCGTTCCAACACAAAGGGCTCCTACACTTCCTTCCATACAAAGCTTCAAAGGGTGCCATGCCAATACTTGCATGGTAACTATTGTTGTATGAAAACTCAATGAGATCTAAGTGATCCTCCCAATTCCCTTGAATGTCCATTACGCAAGCCCTTAGCATGTCCTCTAAGGTTTGTATGGTTCTCTCTGTTTGTCCATTAGTTGCTGGATGAAAAGCTGTACTCATCTTCAAGGTCGTGCCAAAATTCTCCTGAACACTTTTTAAGAATTTCGAAAGAAACCTAGAATCCCTATCTGACACGATATCCTTTGGAACTGCATGTAGCCTCACAACATGATTTATGTAAGCCTTTGCAAGTTGTTCCATCTTTCAAGTCTCTTTCATGGGTATAAACACTACTGACTTAGTGAGTCTATCTACCACTACCCATATGGTATCATTCTGATTCTTAGAATTTGGCAAGCAAGTCACAAAGTCCATCAAAATGCAATCCCATTTCCATCCTGGTATCTCAAGTGGTTGGACTTCTCCTTGCGGTCCTTTATGCTTAGATCTAACCTTTTAACAAGTAAGGCATTTACTTACAAATTCAGCCACTTCTCTCTTCATCCTAGGCCACCAATACATCTTCTTTAGATCCTTTTAAAGTTTATCACCTCCAGGATGCACTGAATACGGGGTATTATGACCTTCCTTCATGATCCTTCACTTGAAATCTTCACATTTCTTTAGTACATACCACCTTCCCTTATACCTTAAGCTTCCGTCCTCATGAATCTTAAAATCCATAGGCTTTCCTGTTTTTAGCTTTTCCTTAATTCTGTCCAGTTTCACATCTCCTTCCTTGTTCTTCTTAATTTCCTCAAGTACTGTTGGTTGGATACTATGATTACAAAGAATTATTTCCAACTCTCCCTCCTCACTACTACACAAACAACTTTTTGCAACCCCAATAAAACCATTGCAAAAGACCTTAAAACCGTTGCCATAGACTTATTGCAACGGTTCCTTAACCGTTGCATTCTCTGGCGTAGCAATAGGTCTATTGCAATGGTTATGCATAAGCCGTTGCCAAAATTTGTTTGCAACGGTTTAAAATATCTTTTGCAACGATTCAAATTATCTTTTGCAACTGTTCTTTTTTAACCGTTGCAATAGGTCTTTTGCAACCATTTCTCTACTCTTTTGCAACGCCTACATGTGTATTGCAATAATTCTACTATTCTAGCACTATTTTGCAACGGTTATTTACAATGATAATAATAATAACAATAATATAATAACAATAATAATAATAAAAATAACAATAAAAATAAGAATAATAATAAAAAAATCAATAGCAATAATTTTTATTATTAATTTAAATATCTTGATACATGCATAATTTATCTATACAAAAGCTAGACATTAATCAATGTACAAATGTACTGATATTCTCTAGCCTTAGAATCGTATAATATAATTTACAAAATCAATAAAACACTAACTATGGCAAATAATGGCGTCTCTTTAAAGATCAAAGACGAATCTTTCAATATATTGTTAGCGAAGCCTTGGCATATTATGAACCTTAACTATACTACATGTTCGAGCTTTAACCATGAAGGAAGAAAATTTATTACAACATCAGTTGTGAAGAAAGTAGGGAGCTTCTACTTGTATGAAGAAATTTGGAATTTCCCCTGCACAACAATCATTATCCAAACACATAACCGTTTTCCAAACAACTGACAGAAACTTAAATAGACCAATGTGAAACTTAACACATTTAGATGGTACTACGAAAGAAGCACACACTGCTTAAAATTGGGTGATTGCTAGTACACATGGACTTATTTTTTTTCTAATGTATCTAATCAAACAAAAGGATCAAGAGCCAAGAATTATTTACTGAATGATACACAAAAGAAAGAGATTGAAGCAATAACTTGCACACATTCGATGTTCAAACTCAAATGATCAAACAATATGAAACTAGTCTGTGAAATTTACACGAAATGAATCTAGTTATAATGGTCATGTGCAACATAGAAGTAAGCCAGATATTTGCGTAAATCAATATGAAGAAAGATAAGTGACATTACACTTCTCTAGTTCTTTAGTGACCTTAGCAGCTCTCTTCTCCAACTGTAATTGGTGAATAATTCAGGCCCTGTTGTGTGTATTCATTGGAAAACAAGGTAGAGATTAAGAAAAATCCATATAAAGCAACATAAAATGCAGATATAAGCCTAAAAATTACAACATGTTAATAGCCTAACGACAAGATGATCAAGCATACAAAGTTACAAATATGAATAAGCACAACACACTTATAATGATCAAACATACAAAAATGCACAACATTCAAACTTGACGCAACTTGCTCTACTAATACTATTGATCAACTTTCATAAAAACAAAAGGCTTCAAATAGGAAAAGCTTTACTCGCACATTGTTCATATAATTATCTCCTTCCAATCTTATAAGGGTATATTTCTCAGCAATCAAGATGAAAATGCTAGAGAAAGGAACAATAGACCATTCAAATGTTAAAATATGTTTAAAGATACACATTCCTCCTCCAACAGCAATAAGTTAAAATATATAATTTCCTCCTCTAATAAAACTAAATTTCAAGATAAACTTTCCTTCTTCAATAACATTAAGAAATAATATATAGTGCCAAGGGGAAGTTCAATTCTGCAGCTCATAACTTTCCTCCTTCAATATCCAAATTTAGTTTTATCATGCAATTATTTAGCCGCTAAACCAATAATCTATACCAAATTAGACAACAGTAGAAGCTAAAATCAAACACAATTGACAATATCAAGAAGTTATAACTACACTAAAATTAAAGTCAAGCATATTAGAACATGTTTAAATAAAATCAAGCATGTCCGAGGATACACAAAGAAGGTCAAAGTACACAAATTCATACGAAAAGACACAAACATAGTGGAACATGTATTAATAAAACCAAACATGTTAGATAATATATAAAAGGTCAAAGTGCCCGAATTCATCCAAAAAGACTTAAACTTGTCTGAGTATACTCCAACTCTCCATCATATCAAATTATTCTAAAACTCACTAAATCGTATAAAAGTATACCTAAATGCATGAAAACATAGTCAAGTAAGCTTGATGGTGGCCAGAAAAAATTTAATAGCATCTAAACACGTCCATAAATGCCAAAAAATGTATTCAAATGATCTCAAGTGCAAGTAAATGTTTCCAAATAAGAATAGCATACTTGATTACACTAATATGCATCAAAACAAATTCAAATATACTTAAAATATAGTCAAAAACTAAATGAAAGTAATTTAGATAAACAACTCTCAAGCTCGTCACACAATGCATAGAACCTCTATCATAGCTACTTGGATGAATCCATGCCAATAGTACAAAGGTCGAAGGTAGTACCAAGCCATTGCATTTTATCAATCAAAAAAAAATTATTGACAAAAAGGAGTCAAAAATCAAATAATCTCTTGGTCCACCTCATGTGTTGCATAGATTTTAGAATCTCTCTTTAAGTAATTCTATAGCTCAAGAAGAAAAAAAATTAATAAAATGTCCTAGAAGGAAGAATTTTGCGGGACATAACATAACTGATTTTAAAGAAATAAAGTGTACAAACATGCAATAAACTACCTTTCCACAGCCGATGTAATGACAAACATACTGCCTCTCACTGTGAATGTGGGAGTGTTTCCTTAATGCTCCAGCATCAATGAAAGTTTTTCCACAACCATCATAGCTTCAAAGGAAAAGAACCTCTTTGGTTGGTTTGGGCTCTAGTTCTGGTACCTCTAGATCTTTTTCCTTCTCCTTCAAAGAATAAGTGCTAATTTGGCATATAACGTTGAGTTCCAAGTTCTGCATCTTCCAACAAAGGTATTCCACTGCTATTACTAGCTGCTTAGCTACTGTAATTCTAATTATTATATTAGTGTCTTCCATTATAACTAAATAACCAAATATTTATAAAAATATATCATCCTCTCCAATTACAGGTTATACAAGTAATTATATAAAAAATCTCAAAAATCACTTTACCAATTCACAGTAAGCCTTACAAAATCCTAATTTTTTCCTTTTTCAATAACAAAATGCAACATTCAATGACATAAAAACTCCACTTCACAATTACACAAAATGTTATGCGAACTTTTCAAAAATAGTCATGTAAATAGATTATAGAACTCGATGAAAGAACCAACAAAAAGAGTTATATAAATATAACTCTTGGAACTAGCACGGTAATAACAATTAGCAGAACAAACGAACCTTTCATATAGTAGCAAATAGAAGCAGAAACCTAATCTTCTATTTCCCAGTTTCCCTAATTTTCCCCCAAAATTAGAATCAATAAAAACATTAATTTAGTTCAAAAATGAAATTTAAAAACAATCTCGTTCAAAATCAAAACCGTAGAAAAGATTGACGACTTACCAACATAATCAGATGTTTGAAAGCCTAACACTATTTAAGGGAAAATGCAAAAAATAAAATTTACAGTGACAAGACTAAACGCTAAAATCTAATTTGGATCTCAAGCCAAAAAATCAATACAAAAGTAACTTCATTAATTTGCTCAAAATTCACCAACAATAGAAACCTAGAAGATTCGAATGGCAATAAAGAAGATATAGGGAAAAAAGACAATACCTTTGTTAATTTTGCTTGAAAAATTCGCTAGTGAACAATATTTCCATTATTTCGCTTCCATATTGTTCTAAAAAAGCAATGATTTTTGCATAATTTTGTAATAATTTCTCAACAACTAATGAATTTGAATAAGAGAATAAGAAGATGTTGGGGTTGAGAAGAAAAAATCACACTAAGAGGCATGAAGTGGTGAGTTTTGAAGATACTGAGTTCATGAAGAAATAGGCTTAAACTTAATTTTGGGTTTAGTAATAATATAGAAAGAGGACAAGAGGGGGTGAAATAAAAGGCGAAGGTGAGAAAGGGAATGAAGAGCTATTGCAACGGTTAAGAAAGTTTAATTAAGAAAGTAACAACTTCTTGCAACGGCCATAGTAAAACCAATGCCAAAACCGTTGCAAGAAGTTAAACCCGTTGCCATTTCTATACTATTACAATGGTATTTATGGAACTGTTGCCATTTTAATTCTATTGCAACGGTTATATAACAACCGTTGCTAAAGCTGTTGCAATAAGTCCACCTGTTGCAAAAGGGGGTTGCAAATGCTCTTTTATCTAGTAGTGCCTTCACTATTTCCAAACTCAATCTCTCTATGTCCTTACATAGTTCGCTAGCAACTACTAAGGTGTTCACTCCATGTTTTGTTCTATGACTTAGAGCATCGGCTACCACATTGGCTTTCCCTTCATGGTATTGGATATCTAGGTTGTAATCCTTGATCAACTGAAGCCATCTCCTTTGTCTCATATTTAAATCCTTTTGAGTGAAAAAGTACTTTAAACTCTTGTGGTCTGTGTATATCCTACATTTCACTCCAAACAAATAATGTCTCCATATTTTCAAAGCAAACACTATTGCTGCTTACTCTAGATCATGAGTAGGGTAGTTAGCCTCATATGGTTTCGATTGCTTTAAAGCATAAGCTATCACCTTTCTATTTTGCATTAATACACACCCCAAACCATTTTTAGAAGCATCACACTATACACATCATAAGAGTCACCTCCATCTGGCAAGGTTAGCACTGGAACTGTAGTCAATTGCTCTTTCAACGTCTGAAATGCCTGTTCACACTTATTACTCCATTCAAATTTACAGTCTTTCTTCATTAATGAAGTCATGGGTTTAGCAATCCTTGAAAAGTCCTTCACAAACCTCCTTAGTAACCTGCTAACCCTAAGAAACTCCGTACATCCGTTACATTAATCGGTGTAGGCCAATCCTTAACTGCATCAATTTTGGCTGGATCTACTTCAACTCCCTCTTTAGACACAATATGCCCCAAGAATGGTACTTTCTCCAACCAGAATTCACATTTTGAGAGCTTAGCATATAACTCATTTTCCCTTAATGTCATCAAGATTGTCCTCAAATGCTCCACATGTTCTTCCTTACTCTTAGAATACACCAAGATGTCATCAATGAAAATGACCACAAATTATCTAAAAACTATTGGAAGATTCTATTCATTAAATCCATAAAAATTGTTGGCTCATTGATCAACCCAAAAGGCATAACAGTGAATTCATAGTGTCCATACCTAGTGCGAAAAGTAGTTTTCGGTATATCCTCATTAGCAATCCTTAATTGATGGTATCCTGACCACCAGTCAATTTTTGAAAACACAGTAGCTCCTTTAAATTGCTCAAACAAGTCATCAATTCTCGGTAATGGATACTTATTCTTGATCGTCACCTGATTCAGCTCCCTATAGTCAATACATAACCTAAAACTCCCATCTTCCTTCTTTACAAATAATACTGGTGCTCTCCAAAGTGAAGCACTAGGCCTAATGTAACCCTTTTCCATCAAATCTTGTACCTGCTCCTTTAACTCACTTATTTCTGCAGGTGCCATCCTATATGGTGCTTTGGATATAACTGTTGTTCCTAGGGCTAAGTCTATAGTAAAGTGCAATGTTCAAGGAGGTATCAAGATGTTCCTATTGTAATTGAGGGAGTGGATTTTAAGGCTAACATAATCGAGTATGATTTAGGAGACATAGAAGTGATCTTAGGAATGGATTGGTTGAGTAAGCATAAGGCTGTGATTCAGTGTGAACCACAGAAGATCTCGTTAGTGTATAAGGTTAAGAAGGTGAGCTATTGGAGGACAGGAAGACCGAAACACTACAAAATAGTGTTAGTAATGAGGTTTGCAAGGTTTGTGAAACGACATTTTCCAATTTACCTTTGTAGTGTGAGAGATGTGGATAAGGTTGAGATTGAGTGAGGGACTTTCTTGATGTGTTTCTAGAGGAGATTCCGGGAATGCCACCTAAGTGGGAGATTGACTTTACTATAGACTTATTCCTAGGAACCACACCTATTTCCAAATCACCCTATAGGATGGCACCTGCAGAAATGAGCGAATTGAAGAAGCAATTGCAGGATTTGTTGGAAAAGGGGTACATTAGGCCTAGTGCTTCACCTTAGGGAGCACCGTTATTGTTTGTAAAGAATAAAGATGGGAGTTTTAGGTTATGTATTAACTATAGGGAGCTGAATAAAGTAACGATGAAGAATAAGTATCCATTACCAAGAATCGATGATTTGTTTGATCAATTGAAAGGAGCTACAGTGCTTTCGTAAATTGACTTGAGGTCAGGATACCATCAATTGAGAATAGCTAATGAGGACACTACGAATTCACTATTATGCCTTTTGGGTTGACTAATGCACCAGCAATTTTTATGGATTTAATGAATAGAATCTTCCAATAGTTTTTGGATAACTTTGTGGTGGTTTTCATTGATGACATATTGGTGTATTCTAAGAACAAGGAAGAACATGTGGAGCATTTGAGAACAATCTTGATGACATTAAAGGAAAATGAGTTATAGGCTAAGTTCTCAAAATGTGAATTTTGGTTGGAGAAAGTAGCATTCTTGGGGCATATTGTGTCTAAAGAGGGAGTTGAGGTAGGTCCAGCCAAAATTGCAGCAGTTAAGGAGTGGCTAACACCGAAGAATGTAACGGATGTACGGAGTTTCTTATTGTTAGCAGGTTACTACAGGAGGTTTGTGAAGGACTTTTCGAGGATTGCTAAACCTATTACTTCGTTAATGAAGAAAGACTGTAAGTTTAAGTGGAGGAATAAGTGTGAAGAGGCATTTAAGACTTTGAAAGAGCGTTTGACTACTGCTCCAGTGCTAACCTTGCCAGATGGAAGTGACGCTTATGATGTGTATAGTGATGCTTGTAAGAACGGGTTAGGATGTGTGTCAATGCAAAATAGGAAGATGGTAGCTTATGCTTTGAGACAATTGAAACCATATGAAGTTAACTAGCCTACTCATGATCTGGAGTTCGTAGCAATAGTGTTTGCTTTGAAAATATGGAGACATTACTTGTATTGGGTGAAATGTAGGATGTACATAGACCATAAGAGTTTAAAGTACCTTTTCAGTCAACAAGATTTAAACATGAGACAAAGGAGATGGCTCGAGTTGATCAAGGACTACGACCTAGATATTCAACACCATGAAGGGAAAGCCAATGTGGTAGCCGACACTCTGAGTCGTAAAACGAAACATGGAATGAATAACTTGGTAGTTGCTAATGAACTATGTAAAGACATGGAGATATTGAGTTTGGAAATAGTGAAGGAGGGAGAGTTGGTGGGGATTCTTTGCATACTTAGTATCCAACCAACAATACTCGAGGAAATTAGGAAGAGTTAGGAAGGGGATGTAAAATTGGACAGAATTAAGGAAAAACTAAAAGCAAGAAAGCCTATGGATTTTAAGATTCATGAGGATGGAAGCGTAACGTATAAGGGAAGATGGCGTGTACCACAGAAATATGATGATTTGAACCGAAGGATAATGGAGGAGGGTCATAGTACCCCGTATTCAGTGCATCCTAAAGGCTATAAACTTTAAAAGGATCTAAAGAAGATGTATTGGTTGTCTAGGATAAAGAGAGAAGTGGCTGAATTTGTGAGTAAAAGTCTTACTTGTCAAAAGGTTAAATTTGAGCATAAAAGACCTCAAGGAGAAGTTCAACCCCTTGAAATACCAGGATGGAAATGGGATAGCATTTCCATGGAATTTGTAACTTGCTTGCCAATGTTTAAGAATCAAAACGATACCATATGGGTAGTGATAGATAGACTCACTAAGTCAACTGTGTTTATACCCATGAAAGAGACTTGGAAAATGGAACAACTTGCAAAGGCTTCAATAAAATATGTTGTGAAGTTACATGGAGTTCCAAAGGATACCGTGTCGGATACGGATTCTAGATTTGTTTCAAAATTCTGGAAAAGTGTTCAGGAGGACTTTGGCACGACCTTGAAAATGAGTACCGCTTTCCATCCAGCAACTGATGGACAAACAGAGAGGACCATACAGACATTAGAAGACATGATAAGGGCTTGTGTAATGGACTTCCAAAGGAGTTGGGAGGATCACTTAGATCTCATTGAGTTTTCGTACAACAATAGTTACCATGCAAATATTGGCATGTCACCCATCGAAGCTCTATATGGAAGAAAGTGTAGGAGCCCTTTATGTTGAAACGACATGTGTGAAACAGTAATTCAAGGACCTCAATTAATAGAGGAGACCAAAGAGAAAATTAGAGTAGTACAAGCAAAGATTCAAGCAGCAAAGGATAGACAAAAATTCTATGCGGATCAAAAGCGCCAAGATGTTGTGTTCGAAGTTGGCGACAAGGTGTTACTTAAGGTATCACCAATGAAAGGAGTGATGAGGTTTGGAAAGAACGGAAAGTTAAGCCCAAACTACATAGGACCCTATGAGATCTTGTAAAAGGAAGGAAAGGTAGCTTATAAGCTAGCACTACCAATGGAGTTGTGCAAAGTTCACAATGTTTTCCATGTGTCTCAACTAAGGAGGTATTTGCCGGACGAGTCACATGTGTTGCAACCTGAAGCAATTAAGTTAGAACAAAGTTTGACCTATGAGGACAGGCCAATCAAAATCCTAGATAGTAAGCACAGAGATACTCGTAGAAAGAGTGTCAAGATAGTGAAAGTGTTGTGGTCTAACCATGAAACCGAAGAAGCTACTTGGGAAGCTGAAGATTAGATGAGAGAAAAGTATCCAGATCTTTTTCAGGTTAGTAGTACAGTTACGGGGACGTAACTCCGTTTACGGGGGGGGGGGGGG
>PYUH01003996.1:60085-132231 GCA_016808085.1 Suaeda aralocaspica
GGGGGGGGGGGGGGGGGGGGTAGAAAGAGACCAATTTCGCGCGTTTTACCCTCAATGTTACAAGTTTTTACGAGTTTTATGACTTTCAAGTAAGAAGTTTCATGTTTGTCTAATAGAAGTTGTCAAGTAATGTCTAAAGTCTACAACAGCATAGAAGTTTCAGTAACAAAGTATGAAGTAAAAGTAGTCTCTATTCAAATTTCATACACTAACCTACACAATGTTTCGGGACGAAACTTCTTTTTAAGGGAGGTAGACTGTAATACCCCACATTTTCATGTATTTGAACAAAGTATTTTTGTATTTATTCGTATAATTTTAGTATTTTTATTGAAAATTATGTTCAATAAAGGTATTAAATAAAAAGAAATTAACAAAAATATAGTAAATAAAGTTTTGGTTAAAAGTATTAATTGTGTTCTTCAATAGTATTTTTGTGATTAAAAATAATTTTTAAAACTTCTAAAAATAGATTTTAAGGTTTCCTAAATTGCTTAGGAGTGTTTATGGGCCCCACCAAAATCCTACTTTGAGGCCTATAAATACCCTACAAAACCTAAAATTCCAAATTTTACTAATCATACTAGTCAATTAGGATTCCAGAAGTTTAGAAAAAAAAGGGGGAAACTTTTAGATCAGAAAAAAAAAATTATTTTTGGAGCCTCGGGATCCGCGCCCTACCGGACCCCGCCGCAGCAGCAGCCAGCAGGCCGCCGTGTTCCACTAGCCGGCCACCACTGCAGGACCTCCTCACCAATTTTTGGTATATTTCGCCCTTCTATAAAAAAAAAAAAAGAAAATTTCTACTTCTTTGTTTTTGATTCAATCTTTCAATTTTATGATTATAATTGTGTTTAATCTTGTTTTTATAAGTTTAATCATGTTTTGATATAAGTATGAATTGTTTTAAGGCATGAATTAAATTTGTTGTTCATGAAATTATAAATTAGGGTTTGAAAAATTTATAAAGTTATGTTTTTTATGAATTTTATGTTCTAAACTTCGATAGTATGATCATAAATTATTGTTGGGTAAATTTATGACGTTGTTATTAAGTTTAGATTTAATTTTAAGGGTTTTAGACTTGTTTTATAAAGCTGTCAAATTTTTATAATGATGAATTTGAGTTGAATAAATATTATAAACATGTTAATCATATGAAAAATTGTTCTAAAGCCTAGATTCACTTCATAAACAAGTTAGTAGATTGTAGAAGTGTTTTGTCATGAAATCATGATGTTTTCATAAGTTTTTCATGACTTTAAAGTTTAGAAATAAATCTGAAATTTAAATAAAAACAAGTTAAATTGAGTTTAAAGTGCCCAGATTGCACTAGTATGATCATACATCAATTCTATGATGAAGTATATAAATTTTAATATGTTTTATGATGTTTAAGACTGGTTTTAAGCAAGTTTAACATGCTGTCCAGATTTTATAAATTAATTAAATAGCCTTTTAAAGTATGTAAATAGCATAAATTGATCATGTAAGTAAGGTAATACATTATATGATCGATTTGTGTCATTTTCGGAAGTTTTGAAGGAGTTTTAACAAATTTAGATTGCTGTCCACTTTTCTAAAGTGGCATGAAAATTTTATTAAGTTATTATAAAGTATAATTAAGTCTCGAACACTAAGTAAAATTGCAGTAGAGAAGAAAATTGAAGTATGGAATAGAATAGAGACCAAATAAGGAATGTTTTGGACAAAGTTTTCAAATTTAGAAGTTGGTTAAGATTGTTGTAGAATTTAGTCAACAAGGTTTTAATTTTGTTCGGTTTTCCTTGTGTAGGAGACTTCGATTTAGTCCACTTCTAGAGTTGTGGCGGAGCACAACTATTTTACAAGTTACGTAAGTACTAAAGGCAAACATAGGATTCGAAAATGCATGCTTGAGAAATTCTTGTTCATATGAGTCTTATATGCTTGTTTTGGTTCATGAATATATGTGCATGACAAGTTGTTAGTAGCATGCTTTAATGTTTAATGGCATTCCATGTTAAATAGCAGGTTTAATTTTTCATAAGCATGAATTGAAATGTTCTGATCACTATAGTTTTGCCAACGGTTTTGTGAATAAAGGAAGAATATAATTTTTAAAGTTGATTAGATATGTAATCAACAAGAAAGGTAGTAGTGAATTTTTTCACAAGATTAATAGAAAAAATGAGCAATTATTATGCATATAATACCACTCACAGTTTAATGTGTGGTAAAAAATTAAGTAAGATGTTAGCCACTCACAGTTAATGTGTGGTATAGGAGATTCAGTTTAATTCAAGGACTCACATAAGTTAATTCGGAATCACCTTAAAGCAAAGATAATGAATATGGTTGCTTGTTTCTATGCATGTCTTTCTGTGATGTTGCGTGAGAGTCATAACAATATTAAACCTGTTAAAGCACGTAAAGTGTAAGAGGATTCGCACCAAAACTCATGGAACGTATATACCTTGAGTATGAACAAAGGGGGGAGTCATATGGAACAATGATCTATGACTTTTCATTGGAGTGCAAGACTATGTACTCTTTTATATTATAAATGCGCTGGATATCCGTCACCTCGTGTGATATAGGTAATACCTTCTTGGAGTTGCTCACAAGTTGGTGCCGAATAGGGTGATTTTAAAGGAAAGGAAACCCGTTTTATTGTTTTACGCTATTTCAATTGTTTTCAGAGACTAACGTTTATTCGATTGTGTGGGATTTTGAAAGACTTCTGATTATTAATTTTGGTTTGGTTTTTAAGGGCCATTATATGGTTTCGAAGTGTAATAAATTTAAAATTGGTTTTAATTTCAAGTTTTATGAAGTTTAGTTTTAAATTGTTTTGGTTTTAAAGACTTCCGCTGTAGTATTTTGATAAAAGCCATAGGCGTTATCACGTAGGCGGTAATACTTTGGTTTTTCCATATATAGTAGTTTAATAAATATTATATCTACTAGTTTAACATGTTTTCCAGAAAAATTAGGAAGTAGAAAGTTAAGGAAAACATAGGGTGTTATAATATGTACCCAGACCAAAGGATTCAGGGTGAAAAGGTTATATGAGCCGATTGCATATAATGCTATGTTTCCCCTGTCTGGAAGAGGCCTTAAGAGGGACCCTAATTGGTGTTTAGGGGCCAAGATCGATCGTGGGGGGTGCTGTGGAGGTTCATAGCACGTTGACACGTGCTGACTAATTCCCCTTAGTCTTTTGCCACGCTGCCCACTAACTTCCACCCTTGGATGCTAGTTAAGGCTAACCCTTCCTTAGTATATAGCTGAGTAATGCAACAAAAGCTTGAATAAAAGAATAAGAAAAGCACAAGTTTATGAGTATGAGTTTTATTTCTTTGAGAGAAACTGAATACAATACTTATATTATTCTTTCTATCTCTCTCAGTCTCTGTGGGTTTGTTAATTTACAACTGAATAACTCAGGTATTTATATACATCTTCCTCTCCTACTATAGTTAGGATATTCTAGCCTTTCCTACTACATCTAGGACTACTTACTTCCCTACTGTACATAGAACATCCTACATTCCTAGAGACTTTAGGATATCCAATATTCCTAGTGTATTTAGGACAACTGAGAATTCCCCAGAATACCCTCCAATGTTCCGGCCCCTTCCGGAATATGCTAAATTACTCTAGTCCCTCTGATGAGGTTCCAGAGCCTTCCATACTCTTCTAAGCGTAGTAGACAACCTCTTCACCATGTATGAACCTCGTTTCATCAACATAGCACGGCCATCCCAAAAGTAGTGCTCATCTTCAGATCCAGTATCATGGTACAGCATTACTACTTTACTACTTCCTCCAGACTGTCTACTTTAGGGAGATGAGTGTTCCTTGCACAACACTTGGGCGGCTCCCCATGGGATCCTTATGCCCTCATTCCTAGGCCAAAGGTGGGTCACTGGTCCATTTGTGACAACGTGGTAAAAACACAGGGTGAAAAAGTGACGGGTCCCGTGACGGCCCATCCAGGGGCCTAAAACAAAGGCTATAATTCACTGTATTTTGGGGTTCGGGGGTCTCGGGAAAAAAGAAATGTCCGAAATCGACCAAGGTGGCCGAAAGGTAAAAATATGAACAGAGACCAAAGGATTTAAGGTGAAATGGTCATATGAGGAATGATAAGAAGGCCTTAGGCGATTGCATATAAGGCTGTTTTTCCCTTGTATAGAAGAGGCCATAAGGGGGATCCTAAGACGTGTTTAGGTGCCGAAAACGGTCGTGGGGGGTGCTATGGAGGTCCATAGGACGTGTTAAAAAACGGGGCGAAAAAGTGACGGGTCCCGTGACGGCCCTTGACAAAGGCAATAATTCACTGTTTTTTGGGGTTCTGGGGTCCCGGGAAAAAAATGCCAAAAATCGAACGGGGTGGCTGTCAGGTAAAAATATGAACCCAGACCAAAGGATTTGGGGTGAAAAGGTCATATGAGGTATGATAAGAGGGCCTTAGAAGATTGCATATAAGGCTGTTTTTCCCCTGTTTGGAAGAGGCCATAAGAGGGATTCTAAGCGGTGTTAAGGGGTTGAAATCGATTGTGGGTGTGCTGTGGAGGTCCATGGCACGTTATCACGAGTGACCCAATGACCCACTTATTGCATTGGAACGAGGGCATAGAGATCCCCACGGGGGGCCGCTCATGTGTTGTGCAAGCAACACTTATCTTCCTATAGGAGGCAATCTACAGGAAAATATAGTGCTGTAGGGTAATACTCGATGTGTAGATAAGCACTACTCTTGGGGACGACAGTGCTATATTTCTCTAACGAGGTCCAAACTTGGTGTGAAAGTTGTCTACTACATTGGAAGAGTATGGAATGCTCTAGAACTTCATTGAATGGTCTAGAGTAGTACGGCACATTCCGGAAGGTTCCTGAACATTATAGGATATTCTAGGGTAGGTGACTCTAGAATGTTCTGGTAAGCCCTAGGGGTTGCATAGATGTTTCTAGAGTATTCTCACATGTATATAAGAAAATGTAAAGACTAGAATGTTCTAGATAGGGTATTGTGTAGAACCCTCTATTTGAGGAGGTTAGAACGTTCTAGGTTAGACATAGTAGGAAGGGGGATCATCCGCGATACTCTTAATGGGGAGCTCCAAGGGTTGAAGGATCATGTTGAGTCCCTCAAGGGTGTCATCGACTTGTGCAAGGCGGCATGGGCAGGGGGTGCCCCATTTTGAGAAGGGCCTAAGATGAAGATTTCCGAACCACCAAAGTACCAAGGGAAGAGAGATGCTAGGGATCTCAACAACTTCCTTTGGAGCGTCGAAAAGTACTTTGATGCAATGAGGGTGGACGATGATGCGTCCAAGATCAACACCGCCACGATGTACTTGTTTGATGATGCCATCCTTTTGTGGAGAAGGCGCGAGTCGGACATTAGGAATGGAGTTTGCACCGTCAACACATGGGACGAGTTCAAAGCCGACTTCAAGAAGCAATTCTATCCAGAGAATGCCGAACAGTTGGCTATGAAGAGGCTTCGCGGGTTAAAACACACCGGTACTATCCATGAGTATGTGAAACAGTTCTCAACCCTTATGTTGGAGGTGACACAGCTGCCCGAGAAAGCACAACTTCTCTACTCCATGGATGGTCTTCAACGATGGGCTGAGCAGGAGTTGAAGAGGCGTAACGTGCAAATATTAGCTGAGGCCAATGCAGCAGCCGAGTCCTTTAATTGAATTCAAGCACGATTCAAAGAAGGACAAGAACAGTAAGAAGGCCGGTGTTAAGGGGAAGGGTGGGGGAGCAAAGCCCACCAACGATCGCGGAAGTGGCGGAGGCAGGCCAATCGAGAAGAGGGACAAGGGGAGGTCCAACTTCGATGGGGAGCCGAAGAACCGTGATTGCTTCTTGTGCGGAGGGCCGCACTTTGCAACGGAGTGCCCACAACGGCAGAAGCTCAACGCCATAGTAGCAGCACACGAGCAACAGACCGGGGAGGAGGTACAAATTGGGACGTTGCACTTGCTAAATAGCGTCAAGGCTACCATAGAGAATCCCAAGGAGGAGAACCACACGACTAAGTTAAGTATTATACCCCGATCCAAGAAATCTCACCTTATGTTTGTTGAAGGTATGGTGAATGGAAACACTTCAAGAGCACTCCTTGACATGGGAGCTACTCATAACTTTGTGGATGAGATGGAGGCCACAAGGTTGGGATTACGCTACACCAAGGAGAAGGGCACTTTGAAAACAATGAACACCTCACCCACGCACATCCATGGTGTTACGAGTGGAGTCCCCATTCGTTTGGGAGAATGGAAGGGGATGATTGATTTAACCATTGTCACCATGGATAATTTTTCTTTAGTGCTCGGGATTGAGTTCATATATTCTGTAAGACCATGTACTTTTGAGAGGGATGGAACAATGACGATCTGGAAGGATCAAGATGCTTGTTCCATTCCTATTGATCGGGAGGTCATGGAAGCCAAGATGTTATCAGCAATGCAACTCAAGAAAGGAGTACGAAAGGGGCAAGCAACATTCTTGGCTGCACTTGTTGAGGAGGAGTCTCATACAATCGAGGTTCCTAAGGAAGTTTCGGAGATCTTGAAGGAGTTCGAAGATGTCATGCCTCCGGAACTGCCCAAGAGACTCCCTCCAGGAAGGAGGTCGACCACAGGATTGAGCTGGAGCCAGGGGCGAGGCCTCCAACCATGGCACCTTATAGGATGGCCCATCCAGAACTAGAAGAGTTAAGGAACCAATTGAAGGAGCTACAGGACGCAGGGTTCATCAGGCCATCCAAGGCACCATTTGGAGCACTAGTGTTGTTCTAACGCAAGCACGATGGGTCATTACGCATGTGTATCGACTACCGAGCATTGAACAAGGTAACCATCAAGAACAAGTATCCCATTCCTTTGGTTGCAGATCTCTTTGACAGACTCGATAAAGCCAGGTATTTCTCTAAGCTTGACCTTCAGTCATGGTATTGGCAGGTACGGATTGCAAATGGATATGAACAAAAGACAACTTTTGTAACCCGCTATGGGTCTTTTGAGTTCTTAGTGATGCCATTCGGACTCACCAATGCCCCAGCGACATTTTGCACTTTGATGAACAAGATCTTCCATCCATTTGCAAGAGCATATAGCGACGATATAGTCGTATATAGCGACTCGTTGCAAGAGCATGTGGAGCATTTGCAACGAGTGTTCACGGTGTTAAGGGAGAATGAGTTATATGTAAAAAAGGAGAAGTTTTCATTCGCCCAAGGGGAAGTGTCTTTCCTTGGACACCATATCAAGGATGGGAAAATTATGATGGTGCAGGACATAGTGCAAGCTATCAATGAGTGGGAGCCACCTAAAAATGTCTCGGAGCTTCGTTCTTTTCTTCGGTTGGCTAACTACTATCGGAGGTTCATCAGCAGCTATTCAGCGAGGACGACAACATTGACAGATTTACCTAAGAACAAGGTTCAATGGTATTGGGGGCCGAAGTGTCAAAAGGCATTTCATGATTTGAAGGAAGCCGTCACCAAAGAACCAGTCCTAGCCCTACCCGACTATTCAAAGCCATTTGAACTCCATACCGATGCATCTGATTTTGGCATTGGTGGGGTGCTCATGCAAGAGGGACACCCCATAGCTTATGAGTTACGCAAGTTGAATGACACCGAAAGGCGCTACCGAGTGCATGATAAAGAGATGACAGTTATCATTCATTGCTTGCGGATATGGAGGCATTACTTGCTTGGAAGCCGGTTCACCATCATAACCGACAATGTGGCAACAAGTTACTTTCAAAATCAAAAGAAGCTCAATCCTAAGCAAGCTCGGTGAAAAGATTTCCTTTCGGAGTTCGACTATGTCATGGAGTATAAGCCGGGCAAGGTAAACGTTGTTGCTGATGCTCTTAGCCGAAAGGCCATGCTTGCTAGTGTAAGTAGTGTCACTAGCAACCTCCTTGAACGGCTCAAGGAAGGACTTGCCCAAGATCCAATGGCCAAAGGGATCATGGAATTGGCCGAAGAAGGGATGACACGGTGATTTTGGATAGAAGATGGTCTGCTATACAGTACAAGGCGTCGCATGTATGTGCCTAAGTGGGACAACCTTAGGCGGGACGATATGAAGGAGTGTCATCACTCATTGTGGGCGGGACATCCGGGGATGCAACGCACAATGGCACTCTTTGAGGAGCTTTACTATTGGCCTCATATGCGGGGTGATATCGAAGCTTACGTGAAGACATGTCTTGTATGCCAGGAGGACAAGGGAGAACAACAAGTGCCGGCGGGACTATTACAACCATTGCCAGAGAAGCCATGGGAAAGCGTCTGTATGGATTTCATTTCAGCCTTGCCCATGCCTTAAGGATGTGGCTCTATAATGGTGGTGGTTGATCACTTCTCCAAATACGGCACCTTCATACCGGCACCACGAGATTGTAGAGGTGAGCAAGCCGCCAAGCTATTTTTTAAGCATGTTGTCAAATATTGGGGGCTTCCACGCAGCATCATAAGTGACCGTGACCCAAGGTTTACAACTAAGTTTTGGACGGAGCTATTCAAGTGATTGGGGTCAGGCCTGCATTTCTCCACAAGCTTCCACCAACAAACCGATGGGCAAACTGAACGGGTGAATGCCTTGTTGGAGTTATACTTACGACACTTTGTGAGTGCCAATCAACATGATTAGGCCAAGTTACTGGATGTCGCCCAATTCTCCTATAACTTACGACGTTCTGAGTAAACGAAACAAAGTCCATTTAAGATAGTTATTGGACAACAACCGTTGACCCCACAAGCCGTGGTCTCTGGTTATTCGGGGAGTAGCCCAGCTGCATATCGGCTTGTAAAGGGGTAGCATGAACAATTTGACATTACCATGGCATACATGGATAAAGCGGCCAAGAAAATGAAGAAGTGGGCCGACAAGTATAGGAGGCCAAGGGAGTTCCAAGTGGGCGACTTAGTCATGGTCAAGTTGTTGCCACAATAGTTCAAGGCGTTCCGATCGGTGCATAAGGGGCTTGTGTGCAAGTTTGAGGCTCCATTCTCTATACTTCGCAAAGTTGGGAAGGTCTCTTATCAAGTTGAGCTGCCACCTAAACTCAAGATCCATCCAGTGTTTTATGTGAGCATGCTCAAGCCCTATCGTGAAGACATCAAAGATCCGTCGCGGGGCGTGTCACAACGAGCACCCACAGCCGTCGTGACGTCATTTGATCGGGACATTGAAGAAATAGAGGCACAGAGGCTCATCCCGACGAAGAGGTGTGCCAAATTATAAGGAATATCTTATTCGATGGAAGGGACTCACGGAAAGCGAGGTGACGTGGGAGAAGGAAGATGAATTATGGCAATTCCGGGACAAGATCGAGGCATTTGAGTCGCAGCCTTGACGGGGTCGTCAACGGCTTTAGTGGGGGAGCATGTCACGAGTGACCCAATGACCCACTCATTACATTTGAACGAGGGCATAGAGATCCCCAAGGGGAGCCAGTCATGTGTTGTGCAAGCAACACTTATCTCCCTATAGTAGGTATTCTACACGAAAAGATAGTGCTGCAGGATAATACTCGATGTGAAGATAAGCACTACTCTTGGGGACGGTAGTGCTATATTTCTCTAACGAGGTTCAAACTTGGTGTAAAGGCTGTCTACTACATTGGAAGAGTATAGAATGCTCTAGAACCTCATTGAATGGTCTAGAGTAGTACGGCACATTCCGAAAGGTTCCGGAACATTATAGGATATTCTAGGGTAGGTGACTCTAGAATGTTCTGGTATGCCCTAGGGGTTCCATAGATGTTTCTAGAGTATTCTCACATGTACATAAGAAAATGTAAAGACTAGAAAGTTCTAGATAGGGTATTGTGTAGAACCCTCCATTTAAGGAGGTTAGAATGTTCTAGATTAGACATAGTAGGAAGGGGGTTGCCTATAAATACCCAAGGCAATCATTTGTGCAAGCATTAAGAAAAATTGTAAACACACACACATTAGTAAAAAATCCTCTGAAGCACTTGTGTTCTTGCTAACTATCTTTTTAGCCAAATCCACACAAACACATCAACTACCTCTCTTAGCAATACTTAGCTTGGCTTTGGAGTTGCCTGACTTGTTTTACGACGGGAGTGTAAGCGAGTGGCACACGTGAGCGACTAGGGAAAGAGTCAGCACGTGACAACGTGGTAAAAAAAAGGGGGCGAGAAAAAGACGGGTCCCGTGACGGCCCCTCCGAGGGCTTGAAACAAAGGCTATTATTCACTATTTTTTGGGGTTCTGGGGTCTTGGGAAAAAAGAAGCTGGATACGACTCGGGTGGCCATAAGGTAAACATATGTACCCTGACCAAAGGATTCAGGGTGAAAAGGTCATATGCGGTATTATAAGATGGCCTTAGACGATTGCATATAAGGTTGTTTTTCCCCTCTCTAGAAGAGGCCATTAGAGGGATCCTAATAGGTATTGAGGGTCTGAAATTGCCCCTCCAAAAGCCTGAAACAAAGGCTTTATTCACTTTTTTTGGGGTTTCGGGGTCCCGACAAAAAAATCCCGAAAATCGACCGGGGTGGCCATAAGGTAAAAATAGGAACCCACACCAAAGGGTTCGGGTGAAAAGGTCATATGAGCGATGATAAGATGGCCTTAGACGATTGCATATTAGGCTTTTTTTCCCCTCTCTAGAAGAAGCCATAAGAGGGATCCAAAGAGGTGTTTAGGGTCTGTTGTTAATCGTGGGGGCTGTTGTGGAGGTCTATAGCTTGTGGTAAAAAAACGGGGCAATAAATTAATGGGGCCTAGTACGGCCCCTTTGGTGGCCTGAAACAAATGTTATTATTCATTGTTTTTGGGGTTCCGGGGTCCCTGGAAAAAAAATCCCGAAAATCGACAGGGTGGCCTTAGACGATTACATATAACGCTGTTTTTCCCCTCTTTGGAAGAGGTGATAATAGGGATCCTAAGAGGGTTTTTTGGGTCCAAAAACGATCATGGGAGCTGCTGTTTAGGTCCATGGCACGTGGTTAAAAAATGGTGCGAAAAAGTGACAGGACCTGGGATGGCCCCACCGGGGGCCAGAAACAAAGGCTATTACACACTTTTTTTGGGGTTCTGGGGTCTCGAAAAAAAAAATCCCGGAATTCGATAGGGGTGGCCTTAGACGATTGCATATAAGGCTATTTATGCCCTCTCTAGAAGAGGCCATAAGAGGGATCCTAAGAGGTCATTAGGGTCCGAAAATGGTCGTGTGTGGTGCTGTAGAAGTCCATAGCACGTGGTGAGAAAACGGGGCGAAAAAGTGACTGGGCCCTGGATGGCTGCTCCGGGGGCCTGAAATATCTCCTATTATTCACCGGTTTTTCGGGTTCCGAGGTCCTGGGAAAAAAAATCCTTGAAATCGACCGTGGTGGCAAAAGATAAAAATATGAATCCCGACCAAAGGATTCGGGGTGAAAAGGTTATATGAGGATTGATAAGATGGCCTTAGACGATTGCATATAAGGTTATTTTTCTACTCTCTTGAAGAGGCCATAAGAGGTATCGTAAGAGGTGTTCAAGGTTAAAAAACGATCGTGGGGGGTGGTGTTAAGGTCCATAGGACGTGGTAAAAAAAAAAACGGCGAGAAAAAGTGATGAGGCCCGAGATGGCCCGTCCCGGGGCTAAAAACAAAGGTTATTATTAACTGTTTCTTGGGGTTCCAGCGTTCCAGAAAAAAAGATCCCGGAAATCGACCGAGGTGGCCAAAAGGTAAAAATATGAACCCCGACCAAATGATTTGTGGTGAAAAGGTCATATGAGGATTGATAAGATGGCCTTAAATGGTTGCATATAAGGCTGTTTTTCCCTTCTCTAGAAGAGGCCACAATAGGGATCCTACGAGGTGTTTAGGTTCTGAAAACAATCGTGGGGGATGCTGTGGAGGTCCATAGCACTTGGTAAAAAAACAGTGTGAAAAAGTGACAGGGCCCGGAATGGCCCGACCTAGGGCCGGAAACAAAGGCTATTATTCACTTTTTTGTTGGTTCCTGGGTCCTTGAAAAAAATCACAGAAATGGACCGGGGTGGCCATATGGTAAATATAGGAACCTAGACAAAAGGATTAAGGGCAAAAAGGTCATATGAGGGTTGATAAGATGGCCTTAGACAATTGCATATAAGGTTATTTTTCCCCTCTCTAGCAGAGGCCATAAGAGAGATTCTAATAAGTGATTAGGGTCCGAAAACGATTTTGGGGGATACAGTGGAGGTCCGTCGCATGTGGTAATAAAATGGGGTGAAAAACTGACGGGGCCCGGGACGTCCCCTTTGAGGGCCTGAAACAAAGGCTATTATTCACTATTTTTGTGGTTTCCGGGGTCCCAGGAACAAAATTCTCGGAAATCGACAGGGGTGGCCAAAAGATAAAAACACGAACCCTAACCAAATAATTCGGGGTGAAAAGGTCATTTGAGGTTTGATAAGATGGCCTTAGATGATTGCATATAAGGTTGTTTTTCCCTTCTTTGGAAGAGGTCATAATAAGGATCTTAAGAGGGGTTTAGGGTCCGAAAACGATCGTGGGCGGTGCTGTTTAGGTCTATAGTACGTGGTAAAAAAACGGTGCGAAAAAGTGACAGGAACCCGGATGGCCCCATCGTGGGCCAGAAACAAAGGCTATTATTAACTGTTTTTGGGGTTCTAGGGTCTCGGAAAAAAAATCCTGGAAATCGACCGGAGTGGCCATAAGGTAAATATACGAACCCAGATAACAGGATTTGGGGTAGAAAGGTCCTGTGAGGAATGATTAGATGGCCTTAGACGATTGCATATAAGGTTATTTTTACGCTCCCTTGAAGAGGCCATAAGAGGTATCCTAAGAGGTGATTAGGGTCCAAAAACGATCATGGGGGGTGCTGTGGAGGTCCATGGCATGTGGTACAAAAACGAGGCAAAATGTGACAGGGCCTTAAACAAAGGCTATTATTCACTGTTTTCTAGGGTTTTGAGGTCCCGAAAAAAATTTCCTGGAAATCGACACGGATGGCCATAAGGCTATTATAAGGGATGATAAGATGGCTGAGACGATTGCATATATGGTTGTTTTTCCCCTCTCTAGAAGAGGCCATAAGAGGGATCGTAAGAGGTGTTTAGGGGCCGAAATCGATCATGGGGGTGGATTTGGAGGTCCATAGCATGTGGTAAAGAAACGGGGCGAAAAAGTGACGGGTCCCGTGAACGCCCCACCGGGGGCCTAAAACTAGGCTATTATTCATAATTGATTAGGGTTCCGGGGTCCCTGAAAAAAAATGGCGCAAATAAATCGGGGTGGCCATAAGGGAAAAATAGGAACCCAGACCAAATGATTCGAGGTGAAAAGTTCATATGAGGGATGATAAGATGGACTTAGATGATTGCATATAAGGATGTTTTTTCCCCTGTCTAGAAGAGTCCATAAGAGGGATCCTAACAGGGGTTTAGGGGCCGAAATCGATCGTGGGGGGTGCTGTGGAGGTCCATAGCACGTTGTAAAAAAACGTGGCGAAAAAGTGACGGGTCCTGTGACGGCCCCTCACGGGGTGCCTGAAACAAAGTCTATTCACTGTTTTTCGGGGTTCGGGTGTCCCGGAAAAAAAAATGCCAGAAATCAACCTATGTGGCGGTAAGGTAAGAATACAAACCCAGACCAAAGGATTCACGGTGAAAAGGTCATATCAGGGATTATAAGAAGGCCTTAGACGATTGCATATAAGGTTATTTTTCCCCTGTTTGGAAGAGGCCAAAAGGGGGATCCTAAAAGGTGGTTACGGGAAGAAATCGATCGTGGGGGGTGCTCTGGAGGTCCACAGCAGGTGGTAAAAAAAAAACAGGGTGAAAAAGTGACGGGTCCCGTGACGGCCCCACCGAGAGCCTAAAAATAGGCTATTATGCACTATTTATTAGCATTCCGGGGACCCGGGAAAAAAATGTCGAAATTGACCGGGGTGGCCGTAAATTAATAATATGAACCAAGACCACAGGATTCGGGGTGAAAAGGTCATATGAAGGATGAGAAGAATGCCTTAGACGATTTTATATATGGTTGCTTTTCCCTTGTCTGGAAGAGGCCATAAGAGGGATCGTGAGAGATGTTTAGGGGCCGAAATCGATCGTGGGGGGTACTGTGGAGGTCCATAACAGGTGGTAAAAAAACCGGGCTAAAAAGTGACGGGTTCCGTGACAACCGCGTCGCGGGCCTGAAACAAAGGCTATTATTGACTGTTTTTTGGGGTTCGGGAGTCTCGGAAAAAAAAATGCTAGAAATCGACCTAGGTGGCCATAAGGTAAAAATACAAACCCAAACCAAGGAATTAAGGGTGAAAAGGTCATATGAGGTATGATAAGAAGGCCTTAAACGATTGCATATAAGGCTGTTTTTCTCCTGTTTGGAAGAGGCTATAAGGAGGATCCTAAGAGGTTTTTCGCCTGTCTGGAAGAGGCCTCAAGAGGGATCGAATGAGGTTTTTAGGGGCTGAAATTGATCGTGGGTGGTGCCTGGAGCTCCATAGCACGTGGTCAAAAACACAGGGCGAAAAGTGACGGGTCCCCTAACGGGCCCTCCGGGGCCTAAAATAAAGGCTATTATCCACTTTTTTTGGGGGTTTGGGGGTCCCGCAATAAAAAACGATGGAAATCGACCTGGGTGGCCGTAAGGTAAAAATACGAACCCAGACCTTACGATTCGGGGTGAAAAGCTCATATGAGGGATGATAAGATGGCCTTAGACGATAACATAGAAGGTTGTTTTTCCCCTATCTGGTAGAGCCCATAAGTGGGATCATAAGAGGTGTTTAGGGGCCGAAATCGATCGCGTTGGGTGCTGTGCAGGTCCATAGCACGTGGTAAAAAAACGGGGCGAAATAGTGACGGGTCCAGCGACGGCCCCTCAGCGGGCCTGAAACAAAGGCTATTATTCACAGTTTTTTGGGGACCCGGAAAAAAAATACCTGAAATTTACCAGGGTGGCCATAAGGTAAAAATAAGAACCCAGACCAAAGGTTTCGGGGTGAAAAGGTCGTACGAGGAATGATATGAAAGCTTTAGACGATTGCATATAAGGATGTTTTTTCCCTGTCTAGAAGAGGCTACAAGAGGGAACCTAAGAGGGGTTTAGAAGCCGAAATCGATCGTGGAGGGTGCTGGGGAGGTCCATAGCACGTTGTAAAAAAACGGGCCGAAAAAATGACGGGTCCCGTGACGGCCCCTCCGAGGACCTGAAACATAGGCTATTATTCACTGTTTTTAGGGTTCGGGTGTCTCGGAAAAAAAAATGCCGGAAATCGACCTAGCACTAGTGGAAAAAACGTCATTTGCTGCGGTTTTTTCCCGGGTATTTGCTGCGGTTTTGAACCGCAGCACTTATAGCAGCAGCAAATGATGAAATTTTATTTGCTGCGGTTTAACCGCAGCAAAAAACCCAACAGAAACTGGAGGGAAACTGGATTATTTGCTGCGGTTCTTTGTAAAACCGCAGCAAATAGTGCAGTTTCCCACCAAAAAAAACACTTATTTGCTGCGGTTTTGTGAATAACCGCAGCAAATAAGCACCCAAGAAAATAAAAATTTTTCTTTTTTTTTTTTTGCATTTTAAAGCAAAATTAGAAGCTGAAATGTTATACATACATAGAATCAATTATTTTCAATTGAATTACACTTCTATCACAAAAAAATACACTTCTATTCAACATTCTAGACAGGCAAAATCATTCAAAGAATCTATATATTCATCATTCAACCAAATCACAGCAATAGCCACAAGAACAAACCGCAGCCACACAACACAACAATAGGACTATATATATTTATGTTTTGCTGACATAATCTCATCAGGGAAGTGGGACGATCAAGCCAACACTTTTCTGAACTATATAAGCTTACTGTGGAGATCCACCCTACTTAAGCATACTGAATCCTCCACCTGGAATATGTTTATTTCTATTTTAACAGATAAATAACATAACCCCCAATACAAAATAAAAAATTAAAATTAAAGTTAGTTCACACCCAAAGTGGCAGGGTTTAATAGGTGGAACTAACTAGAAGGTCTATTGTAAATAAATAAAAATAAAATAATAAAATAATAAAAACAGACAGTTTGGAAATCTAATGAGAAACATAAAGGTTGAGTCAATTTCTAAAGAAGTACAGCAAGAATGGATCCTGCAGTTCTGACCCATTGCAAATGGCCAATACCTATAATCGAAGAATGTATGGAGTACTTTAGAGGAGGGCGACAACACACTTGTTCAACTTGATTCAAGAATGAAATGAAGCTTAATTTTTTAAGCAGGCAACGTAAGAACAATACAATCTGGCTTCAACACGAGAAAAACCTGCAGAGTGCAAGCGCAGGCCCAGCAGACGAACCAGTTGAAAACTCCTCTAGTTCCACGGTTCTCTGCTCTGCTCCAAACCAAGTCATCATAGGCCAGAGAACCAGTTACAAGCTTAGCAACAAGAACTGCACCTCACTTCAACCCTGCCACACCAATATACTGTAACATCACTATAATTCTGGTTAAAACAATAGCCTCCAATTCCTAAATCCTTTTGTGAGTAAAGAAAGCCCATGAAAATAAAGGAAATAAGATACACAGATGCAAAGGTTCTTTCAGTACCTTTATACACCCAAGCTCATATTAAGCACTTGATCTTTGAAACTTCCTGAGCCCCAAGTTGTCTTATATGGGGGTACGGCAATGTATGTTCTTTTAATCCGTAAGGAAATCCCATGGAGAGGACCTACAAAGATTTCAACAGAGAAATTATGTAGGAATGATTTGCAGAAACGAGGCAGAGTTTTTGTTTCTTCTAAAGTTACCCATTCACGGTCTATTAGTTTGATAATGTACTTCACAAGAAGTATAGCAAAATATAATCTATCACATCAAAGCAATTTTTTTCTAGAATCCTTTATGACAATGAAGTTTCAATTTTCAAAGGGCAATAATTGATGTGAAGAACGTTGCCAAAGCCTCAAAGTACACATCAGTTGTTCTGTAATAAGTTTGCATAATTATCACACATTGCTAAGTTGATATAGACAAGTCATTTAATCCATTGCATAGTAGTTCAACACTAATACTGATAAAAAGGATTGTGACTAAACAGAAGAGAGAATATGTACCTAAATATACTCCCTTGGAAAGTAACTGATCAGCCTCTCTTGCCTGCTCGTACGCAGTTCTTCTGTATCGTCACCACGATGTGGAGAAAAGGATATACCTGGCATGATAAGAAAAAGAGGAACACTGACCAGAAAACAGCTATTGGTATAATTATACATGGTTAACATGAAAGACATGTCATGGAAGCAATAAAAATTTGAACACTATCTACTTCTCCGATGGTAAATGAGGAAAAAATATAATTATACAAAAATGTTTAAACAAACCTTTTCAATCTCTTGAGAAAGATTTCAGTAAGCTCGACAGATGAAATCTTTTCGCCTGAATGAGCTGTCCCAGTTCAAGAATCTAATCACACCCACCAAAAAAGGTATAAGATTATGAAATAAGCACTTATGACAGAAGTCATATGAAGTCACTAAGAATCCAACATAAAAGATGTACAAAGATCACACTCATAAAGGCAATATCCTCTTCATTGGAAGGCCTTTGAATGTCAGGAGACAGAAGGATAGTTGAAGGCTTTCTTAGAAGGTTTCTGCTCCTTAGCACCCCATCAGGGGGTTAAAAACTAAACAGAAGGATATTTCAACCCCCATTAGAAGTAGGACCAATTTGCGATCAGCTTTAGTGATAGGGAGATTGAATTTGAAGCCTCCTTCATGATATCCACCTTCTAAATTAAGAGACAAATGAAAACTTTACTTCAGCATTTCAAATTATAAGTTATAACATGTTAACAGTTAAAATGTTATAGATCGACCCATTGCAAGGTATGGGACTGAATCCACATCGATCTCATGGGGGGTGGTGTGGGGTTTATATAGGAAGTAGGCTCTCCTCCTCATAAGCTATGTTTTGGGAATGGCTCTCCTACGTCCTATAACATAAAATTAGCATATATTCATCATCAACTAAAGAAACATCAATCACCTTCTTTTCACTGAAAAATCAGCATCAACCATAGTGAAATGCATCTTGCAAAGTGCTAAAACTTCTAGATTGCTACTACAACTTCTGAGTTAACAGTGCCCCCTTCACCAAATAGGTTTCAGCTAACTTGTTAACACAACATCAGAAATAAGAATACGAAATACCAGAAGAAAAAAAGAAGTATATTACAGACACATGATTTCTCTTTAACTTTTCTCCCAAGGTGCTTCAAAATATCAAATTCAAAACTAACCACAATGTGAATCAATCTGAAATAATTGACATCCTATAGCTCTATTGCAAAGAAAGATAACTAGTTGTCAGCAAGAATCCAGGAAGAAAGAGATCATTTGTCAAGGACTTTTACTTGGTTGAAGAAATAATCTTCTGGTTGAAGAAATAACCAGAAGATTATTTCTTCAATGATTTGGGGTAACCGACCACATAGCCCCACATCTCAGAGTTAATCAAAAGCAATGAACATTTTCTTTTTTGTGATTTTATCACATTTGAATTTAAACTTAATCACCTCCAACACAAGCATTAGATGTTCTGGTTTAAGGGGTGTGCATTCCTTTTCCTTGATAAACTATAGAAGACCATGGTCATGTGTACAAATATATGGACTATCTTTTTGCCACAAATCTTGTGCGAAGGACTTGACAAAACCAGCAACAAAATAAAATATATAAGAAATTATAATCTAAGACCTTATTCACCGAAGGTGTCAACTGAATTAGCCTCTTCACAAAACGAAGAGCAACACTTGCTAGTGGCAGCAGTATCAGCACCTAGAATAAACAGTTAAGAATAGCAATTGTCAAAACAAAACACAATAGATGTTACTAAAGAAAGAATACATTTAGTAAAAGAACTACGATAATGCCAATGAAACCATTAAATAAGGTTAAGAATTGAGGATGAAAGTCAAGAAATTTTGCAACAAATGTTTAAGGTCCACATCAAAGAGATTTTTTAACCAGCCATAAGTTCATAACCACCACTATCAAATGTTATAAACATTATTTAATTTGATAAATATTTTCCTTCCAAGTTACTTAATGTAACCCACATCGAGTCCCTCACCCTAACAAAGCACTAATTTATGTGCAAAAAGGATGGACATATAATAAACTAGGAGTTACTACCACATCTAGCCTATAATTCACAACAATCTCCTTAAATTATACCTCTGCTTTTCTCCAAACAAATGAAATCATTCAATACTTACGAACTGAATATATATAAACAAGAACATTGAAATATATATAAACACTGATATATGAAATTTTTTAAAAACTAAGATGAAAAGTAGAACTTACCAAACTTTAGAAGACCTTGCTAGAAGCAGTGGAACTACTGCAGATCCGGCGGCGACGCGGCGGAGAACCCAAATAAGCCCAGCAAAAGACGAAATTTTGTACTACTGCAGGACGGTGGAGTGAGTTCAACCGGTTGACTGAATTCAGACGGAAGAATGAGGGAGTGCTGAAGCTGACTGTGAGTTCAGACGGAAGAGGGAGTGTGAAGATGGGATTCGAAGAATGAGGGAAGAGGGAGTTTGGTTAGGGTTTGGTTTGAGTGTGAGTTTTTTAGAGAATGAGGGAAGAGGGAGTTTGGTTATGGAAGAGGGAGTTTGGTTAGGGTTTGGGATTCGAAGATAAGAAAAAAGAACGACAACAAAACAAAAGAAAAAGGCAGGAAAAAATTAAAAAAAAAAAAAGGTCCCAACGGGAAAAAAAAAAGGAAAAAAAAATAATGTACAGCACTATTTGCTGCGGTTAACAACCGCAGCAAATACTAATAAATAGCAGCAAAAAAAAAGTTATTTGCTGCGGTTACACAAGAACCGCAGCAAATAATACTCCTTAACAAAAATATCAATTTATTTGCTGCGGTTTTTATAAAACACCAAAAAACCGCAGCAAATAAGGCGCAGCAAAATGTAAATTTTGTACTAGTGTAGGTGGCCGTAAGGTAAAAATACAAACCCAGACCAAGGAATTAAGGGTGAAAAGGTCATATGAGGTATGATAAGAAGGCCTTAGACGATTGCATATAAGGCTGTTTTTCTCTTCTTTGGAAGAGGCTATAAGGAGGATCGTAAGAGGTTTTTCCCCTGTTTGGAAGAGGCCTCAAGAGGGATCGAATGAGGTGTTTAGGATCCGAAATTGATCGTGGGGGGTGCCGTGGAGCTCCATAGCACGTGGTCAAAAAACAGGGCGAAAAGTGACGGGTCCCCTGACGGCCCCTCTAGGGCCAGAAATAAAGGCTATTATCCACTGTTTTTTGGGGTTCAGGGGTCCCAGAATAATAAATGATGGAAATCGACCTTGGTGGCCGTAAGGTAAAAATACGACCCAGGCCTCTGGAGGTGTCGTCTCGGGCCCCGTAACTTTTTTGCCCTATTTTTTGTCACGTACTATGGACCACCATGTTACCCCCTACGATCGGTTTCGGATCCTAAACACCTCTTATCTTCCCTCTTATGGCCTCTTCCAGTGTGGGGAAAAACAACCTTATATGCAATTGCTTAATGCCTTGTTATAATCCCTCACATGACCTTTTAACCCCGAATCCTTTTGTCTTGGCTCTTATTTTTACCTTATGGCCACCCCGGTTGATTTTTGGTTTTTTTATTGCCGAGACCTCCACACCTCAAAAAAACAGTGAATAATACCCTTTGTTTCAAGCCTCTGGAGAGGCCGTCTCTGGCCCCGTCACATTTTCGCCCTATTTTTTTATCACGTGCTATGGACCACCATGTCACCACCTACGATCGGTTTCAGCCCCTAAAAACCTCTAACGATCACTCTTATGGCCTCCTCCATAGAGGGAAAAAACAGCCTTATTTGCAATTGTCTACAGCCTTCTTATCATCCCTCATTAGACCTTTTCACCCCGAATCCTGTGGTCTAGGTTCATATTTTTACCTTACGGCCATCTCGGTCGATTTCCGGGATTTTTTTTCCTGGGACGCCGGAACCCCGAAAAACAGTGAATAATAGCCTTTGTTTCAGGCCTCCAGAGGGGCCGTCCCGGGCCCCGTTTAGAGGACAAAACGATCGTGGAGGGTGCTGTGGAGGTTCATAGCACGTGGTAAAAAAACAGGGTGAAAAAGTGACGGGGCCCTAGACGACCGTAAGGTAAAAATATGAAGCCAGACCAAAGGATTCGGGGTGAAAAGATAATATGAGGGAGTATAAGAAGTCTTTCGACGATTGCATGTAAGGATGTTTTTTTCCTTTATGCAGGTGGCCAAAAGAGGGATCATAATAGGTGTTTAGGGGCCAAAGCCGATCGTAGGGGTGACATGCTGGTCCATAGCACGTGATAAAAAAATAGGGGCAAAAGTGACAGGGCCTTAAACGGCCCCTCCGGAGGCCTCAAACAAAGGCTATTATTCAATATTTTTTGGGGTTTCGAGGTCCCAAAAAAAAATCCCAGAAATAAACCGGGCTGGTCGTAAGTTAAAAATATGAACCCAGACAAATGCATTCGGGGTGAAAGGGATGATAAGAAGGCCTTAGACGAATTCATATAAGGATGTTTTTCCCCTCTATGGTGGAGGCCATAAGAGGGATCGTAAGAGGTGTTTAGGAGATGAAACCGATCGTAGGGGGTGACTAATCTATATCTTATGTTAAAACTAAGGGCTTAAACTTAAGATAGATTGATTTTAAAGGAACTTCGTAAATTGGAACACTCACAATCAACGAAACTCACGAACTTAGGTTACATTGGAACACTCAACAATCTAATTCTAAGGTTGTTTTAACCTTAGTGTGAACACTCAATCAAAAATCCTAAAACTATGGTCAATATTTTGAAGCTTTTAACTCTCAAAACATTCAAATTCCTTTTGTAATTTTGTATGAAACTCTCACACAAAATAACGAGTAACAATTATGAACAACAATCAAAATCTGATTTTCATTGAATAAAACATGGGTATTTATAGTACAAATACCTTAGGACTCATAAAAAATCTTGGATAAACTTCCTACTTATTTTAGGAAACAAAAGAACTCCTAAACAACTTAAAAAACACGCCCAAACCCTAAGAAATTTGGCCTATACAAAATAAGCACACAACAAGATAAGTATGCCACCTCATCCTTACATGCTGATCTTATCTTGCCTAACAAACTCTAACAAACTAACTAATCAAGTAAATATCCTAACAACTTATCTAAATAACTAATTAACAAGATAATCGTCAAATTTTAAGCTATAAATCAAAAAATAACTTGCTGCCCAAGAACTTGGAAAAATCGCCAAAAACACGCCACACTTGCCTCGCTATTTTTGCGAATTTTCAAGATTCTTCAAGAAACTTCTAGAAATGTTTCAAGATCCAATATTTTAATCAAGAAACCTTCAAGAATATATTCTCCATACATTTTAGTATAATTATGATGATTAAGACTCCACAAGAAATAAAAGACTCATAAGCAAAAACCATCTTGTTCCCCATAATCAACCTTCCTTTGCAAATGGCGTGTGGCTTTATTCAAGCATGAGTGTTATGCAAAAATAACCATGAGCTAATCCAAAGCCATGTAACCCAAGTGGACGAACCCCTTGAATCTCAGAACGACTTAGAATCAACTCTTTCTCATCAATTCTTGAATCTGCTTCCTGATCATCCTCCCTTTCTTCAAAAGGAAATGTCCTCAATTCTTCAATCTGCTTATCATCCAAGTAAGAATTTAAATTCCCTATGTTAAAGGTACTAGCCACGCCATATTCTTCCCCAATGTCAATCTTGTGAGCATTGTCACCATACTTCTCTAAGACTTTGAAAGGACCCTCAGCTCTAGGCATGAGATTGTGCTTGCATTTCCCTGGAAACCGCTCCTTCCTAAGATGAACCGAAACAAAATCACTTGGATTGAATGTCTTAGACTTGCGTTTCTTATTTTCATTTTTCTTGTACATCTCATTCACTTTCTCAATTCTTGCCTATATTTGCTTATGTAACTTCAACATGTTCTCAGCTTGCTTCTTTGCATTTTCATAGATATACTCGTTTTTAGGAATAGCAATCAACTCAATTGGAACATAAGGATTTATACCATAAACTATTTCAAAAGGTGAATGTTGAGTAGCATAGGTAGGTGTCCTATTGTACGCAAATTCTGCATGATTTAGTTTGACATCCCAATCTTTGCCAGTTTTACTCACAAGTCCCCTAAGCAACGAACCAATTGTTCTATTAGTGACTTCAATTTGCCCATCTGTTTGTGGATTATGAGAAGTGCTAAACAACAACTTCGTGCCAATAAATTTCCATAAACCCTTCCAAAAGTAATTAAGACACTTGCTATCACGATCAGAAACAATGGTTTTTGGAACCCCATGCAAACGAACAACCTCTCTAAAATATAAAGAAGCCACACCTATAGGATCCTCAGTTTTGTAACAAGCAATAAAGTGCGCCATCTTTGACAACCTATCAACCACAACCATGATTGAATACTTGCCCCTTTTTGTTCTTGTCAAAGCAACAATAAAGTCCATGCTCACATCTTCCCAAGGCCTTTCTGGAACCGGTAGTGGAGTGTATAATCCTTTATGACATGTGCTTTTTGATCGTTGACAAGTACCACAACGAGCTAGAATTGCATGCACATCTCCCACCATCTTTCGCCAGTAGAGGTGTTCTTGCAACAACTCAACTGTTTTGTTGATGCCAAAGTGTCCTGCAAGACCCCCTCTATGAGCTTCACGAACCAACAACTCCCTTATAACACACTTAGGGATATAAAGTTTGTTGCTTTTGAATAGAAAACCATCAACCAAGTTGTAATGACCAATTGCTTCTTGCGTGCATTGCCTATATATGTCACCAAAATCCCTATCTTGATCATAATACTCCTTGATGATTTCGAATCCCAACACTCTTGAATCAACCATTGCTATCAAATTGTGTTTTCTAGAAAGTGCATCCGCAACTACATTAGCCTTGCCAGCCTTGTATTTTGCAACAAAGTTGAAAGATTGAAGAAACTCCACCCACTTAGCATGTCTGGCATTCAGCTTTTGTTGACGATTGATATTTCTCAATGAGTCATGGTCAGAATGTAACACAAAAGCTTGGGGTCTTAGATAATGGCTCCAATGATCCAATGCTCTTATCATGGCATAGAACTCCTTATCATAAGTAGAGTAATTCAATTTTCCTCCCCGTAACTTCTCACTAAAGTAGGAAATTGGCCTCCCTCCTTGAATAAGAACCGCATCAATCCCTGTACCACTTGCATCACACTCAACTTCAAAAGGTTTAGTGAAATCAGGAAGTGCTAGAATAGGAGTATTGCACATCTATTTCTTTACTAAGTCAAACGCTTGTTCAGCTTGCTTGTTCCACTCAAACTTGCCTTGTTTCGTGCATTCAGTTATAGGACTCATAATAGTGCTAAAATTACGAATAAATATCCTATCAAACAAAGCTAGGCCATGAAAAGATCTCACTTGTGTAACTGTTGTAGGAATAGGCCATGATGCAATAGCTTCAACTTTCTTTGGATCCACTTTGATACCCTCAGGCGAAACAATGTAGCCTAGAAAGCTTATCTCTCTTTGCACGAAATCACACTTTTCTAGCTTACCATAGAGTTTTTATTTCCTTAGAACATCAAAAACTTGTCGAAGATGATGCATATGCTCTTTTTCATCCTTGCTATACACCAATATATCATCAAGATAGACCACAACAAATTTCCCAATGAAAGGACACAATACCTCATTCATAAGTCTCATGAACGTGCTAGGGGCATTAGTTAAACCAAAAGGCATAACCATCCATTCATATAGCCCATGCTTTGCCTTGAAAGTCGTCTTTCATTCATCCCCTTCTCTCATACGAATTTGGTGATACCCACTACGTAAGTTAACCTTTGACAATAGTTGAGAACCACTCAATTCATCTAGCCAATCATCCAACCTTGGAATAGAAAACCTATACTTGATAGTTATGTGATTCACAGCTCTACTATCAATGCACATTCTCCACGTCCCATCTTTCTTAGGCACAAGCAAGGTAGGAATTGCACAAGGACTCATACTTTCACGTACATAACCCCCTCTCCATAAGCTCGTCAATTTGCTTTGTAACTTTTTTGTTTCTTCTGGATTGCACCTATACGGTGGCTTGTTAGGTACGGGAGCACCAGGGATCAAATCAATTTAGTGTTCAATACCACGAATTGGTGGCAACCCTTGTGGCAAATCTTCTGGGAACACATCCTCAAATTCACGCAATAATCCTTGTAGAATAGGATCATCAATGTCTTCAAAGCTCTTTACTTCCTTAGCAACCAAAAGGTATACAAAATCACAAGCAGCCATGCCCTTCTCAAATTGCTTTCGTGACACAAAGAACACCTTCTTGTCATCTTTGGGCTTCTCCTTTTTCTTGTTGTTTAGATCATTAGGCGAAAGTGGGAGCAATACCTTCGTCTTTCCTTCTTTGAAGACTTTATACACATTGGACTCACCATCATGAATAGTTTTTCGATCATACTGCCACGATCTACCAAGTAGTAGATCACATGCATCCATAGGAACAACATCACAAAGTACCTTATCATTAAATTTTCCAATTAAAAAACTTACAAAAGCTTGCTTTCGGATGCTCACTTCATTATCATCATCTAGACACTTTAGCTTATAAGGTTTTGGATGTCTTGATGTTTTCAATTGTAGCTTATCAACTAGTTTAGATGAAACTACGTTGGCACAACTACCCCCAACAATAATTAAACTACAAATAGAATTTTGTACCTTGCAACGAGTGTGAAAGATGTTTTCATGTTGTTCTTCTCCCACGGATTTTGAGTGCAAAACCCTTCTAAGAACTAAGTTGTTCTCATAAACTTCCTCCTCCTCACAGTCACTTTCTGGTTTGCATTCTTCCTCATCACCTTCCTCTTCCATGGCTTGTTGAAGTCCATAGGTGTATTCATCAATCTCTTTCATCTCAGGCATGGTCAACACTCTAGAAGTAGGACAATCTTTCTTATAATGGACATACCCATTACACTTAAAATATGTTACCTTAGGTGTACCGTCATCAAGTGTCTCAATCATCTTTCCCTTATCACTATTTGGAGTCACAAACTTCTTTGCCTCACTCTTAGATTCACTCATAGGCGTCGAACTTGTAGCCTTAAACCCTTGATAAGGCTTAGGTGATGGCTTAGTTACGTTCCTCTTCCTTTTCTTATCAAATACTATTGCGGTCTTGCTAACTTCATCAAAGGATAAGTTAGGTTGTAACTCAATCTTCTCACGCACATCCATGTTAAGACTTCCAATAAAACGTGCAATATTTTGCTCCTCCCTCTCTTCAACTTCACATTGTATTGTTAATTTTTCGAACTCAACAATGTAATCTTCCATAGGCTTGATCCCTTGTTTCAATGTTGCCAATCTAACATACAACTCTTGTTGGTAATTGGTGGGAACAAAAAGTCTCCTCAGAAGCTTCCTAATCTTTTTCCAAGTTTTGATCTTGCTCTTTCCCTCACGTTGCCTACTCTTTTTGATGCCATTGAACCACATGGAAGCGTATTTGGATAGTTTAGCAATAGCAATCTCTTACTTCTTATCTTCACTCATGCCCTTGTAATCAAAATACCTTTCCAATGCTATTTCCCATTCAATGTATGCTTCTACATCACCTTGGCCATCAAATTAATTCACTTCAAACTTCAAACCACGATCATCATCAATATTTGAAGGCTTAGCTTTGAGGCGAATAACTTCCGTCGTTATTACCATGAACAATTCTTGCAACTTGTTTGTTTACTCCGCTAGATGTGTTATGAACTCATCACTCTAAGTTTTGCTTTGTTTTTCTTGATCAGCCATTGTGCTCTGATACCACTTGATCTATACCTTATGTTAAAACTAAGGGCTTAAACTTAAGATAGATTGATTTTAAAGGAACTTCGTAAATTGGAACACTCACAATCAACGAAACTCACGAACTAAGGTTAGATTGGAACACTCAACAATCTAATTCTAAAATTGTGTTAATCTTTGTGAGAACACTTGATGTGGATTTTAAGTGGTACTCGCAAATACACTCAAAGCCTCACGTTTTTTTTGTCAATTAAACTCTCCACTCCTTGATTGATTTAATTGAAGGCTAATTAATTAACACACTCCTGTAATTAATTAACTAGGTTCCAAATTTGTTAATCACTCCTGACTCACAAATTTATGATAAAAATTTCGAACAAATTGATATCCACAATTTCAGCTAATTTTCAGAATTTTGTATTGAAAAATTCAATGCATAAAACTCAATTAATTTACAAACTAATGTTGAGATTATTTATAGGTATAATTATCAACAAAATCCTACCTAAAAACAGCTAATAAAACACGAAAAACCCTAGGAAAATAATCTCCACTTGTGCAACTTGCACAAGTTACTCAACAAACAATAGATAAGATTGCCACATCATTATGCAACTTACACTTTGATCTTATCCTTCCTAACAAACTCTAACTAACTAACTAATCAAGAAATTATCCTAACAACTTGACAATTAATAAATAAGATAATCATTAGAATCGTAGCCAAAATTTTTATATGTAATTTGCGCTAAAAAGAGTCCAACAAATACGATTTATGACCACTTGCATGAAAACGATTTCAAAACGAATCTTCCTCAAATATATTGATTCTGATATTTTACAAGTGAAAATTAGACTCAAAAACAACCAATTTAAAAAAAAAATCACTCAAAAATCAATTATAACGAAGGAGAACTACCAACTTTAATTCTGCCCTCGAAACTAGAAAAACGGGCGAAGTGAAAACAGCAAACCAAGGATCGTGAAAAATTAAGAATTTCTTTAAAACCCTGACCTCTGATACCAAATTGATGTGGATTTTAAGTGGTACTCGTAAATACACTCAAAACCTCATGTCTTTTTTGTCAATTAAACTCTCCACTCCTGGATTGATTTAATTGAAGGCTAATTAATTAACACACTTCTGTAATTAATTAACTACGTTCTAAATTTGTTAATCACTCCTAACTCACAAATTTATGATGGAAATTTCGAACAAATTGAAAACCACAATTTGAGAAAATTTTCGGAATTTTGTATTGAAAAATTCAATGCATAAAACTCAATTAATTTACAAACTAATGATGAGATTATTAATAGATATAATCATCAACAAAATCCAACCTAAAAACAGCTAATAAAACAGGAAAAACCGTAAGAAAATAATCTCCACTTGTGCAACTTGCACAAGATCTCAACAAACTAAAGATAAGATTGCCACATCATTATGTAACGTGCACTTTGATCATATCCTTCCTAACAAACTCTAACTAACTAAGTAATCAAGAAATTATCCTAAAAACTTGACTAAATAATTAATAAACAAGATAATCATTAGAAATTACACCAAAAATCACGAAATCTTGAAGATGCCTAAGATCCACAAAAATCTTTAAAATCACGCCATAGTGCTTCGTCCAATTTTGCGCAAATTTCAAGAATTCCAAAAACTTCAAGAAAAGCTTCAAGATTCAATCTTTTAACCAAGAAACCATAAAGAAACCATTCTCCATGTGTTTTAGTATATTTATGATGATCAAGAATCCACAAGAACTAATTATAATACTGTCTAAAATGAGAAAACCATATCAAGTGAAATGGGAAAAAACTCATGGACCAAACCAACTTGTTCCCTGTAACCACTATGTCTTTCCACCCTGTGAGTGCATTAATTAGAGTTACTATCACTTAAATTAACTAATGGCTCACTCCACCAGTGACAAAGTATTAATGATCATCATCCATAGTGTTGGCTAGGAAGCCACCACCATCACTAGAATTTACAGTGTCAACCATAATCATTATCACCCATAATTGTGATTTATCTTTGTCAAACCTAATAGGATTTATTAGTAGGTTGATTAACTCATCAGCTGTTGGTGTATCATCATAGATATTCAAAATCATATCATTCTTCCTTGGTTGAAAAGAATTTGTCCTCAAATTCATGTCATCGCAACATGGAATAAGTGAATCACCACTTGTGCATTTTTTGATTCGCAATATAAGCCATATCCAAACATTGAACAAGCTGATAAAGACAATCACCTTTTTTACACTCACTGATTCTTGATCATTCTCCCTTCCTTTGAAAAAAATACGACCTCGAATTTTTTCATTTGTAGTGAGAAAAGCATGAATGATCACACAAATATCATCTTGATATCCCATGTAACAATTCGGTTGATAAACAAAAACTTTGAACATATGAGCAGAACTATGAATTATATCATCTTGTGTAGAGTTATTGAAATGACAAAGTACTCCCTGGGGATTTCCAATACTAAGAGATTTTTTAAAAAAAAGCTGGTGTTGAATAAATCATATCATCAAAAGCATCTTCAATAACTTTTGTTTCATGATCCAATATATCCCAATTTTGTGAAAAATCAATCAGTGTCGATTCCTGGGACGTCTTGCGAACTGCAATCTCGTCAATGTGATGAAATTCTTCAACATCTTGCAAAACTTTATTGGCAGGATCCTCGAGTTCTTCATTCGGTATAACAACTTCCAATGATAACATTGAGTCAAACTCATGAATATGATGGAGAACTCTAAATTTGTGCATAATTGAAGCTTTCGACTGTTCTTGTAACTCTTCTAACAATAGTTCTAAATATAGCTCCGTAGATACTTCTTTTTTTTTTTTTTTTTTGGAAAGTCAGTAGATACTTCTACATCGTTAGCACATTCACTCCTTACATGGCCAAACCCTTGACACTTAGAGCAATCCGGTTTGTTTCCAAGGACAAAATATGAGAGCTAGTCTTGTGTAGACACTTTATTACTATTCCAATCCATCATCTAAAACTGTCCAGTATTTTTGATGAAAACATGAAGAAAAAAACCTAACGAAAACAACTAGTCTATTGCTAATTTTGTTGTGGAGATCTTCCCCTATATGTTTGCTGGTCTCGACCTAATTTTCATGCACAGAATCGTAGCAAAAATTTTTATGTAAAAACAGTCCAACAAATTCTATTTCTGACCACTTTCAAGAAAACGAATTCAAAACGAATCTTCCTCAAATATATTGATTCTGATATTTTGCAAGTGAAAAGTAGACTAAAAAACAACCAATTTGAAAAAAGAATCACTCAAAAATCATTGTAACTAAGGAGAACCAGCAACTTTAATTTTGCCCTCGAAACTAGAAAAACGCACGAAGTGAAAACAACAAACAAAGGATCGTGAAAAATTAAGAATTTCTACAAAACCCTGAGCTCTGATACCAAATTGATGTAAAATTTAAGTAGTACTCGTAAATACACTCAAAACCTCACTTTTTTTTGTCAATTAAACTCTCCACTCCTGGATTGATTTAATTGAAGGCTAATTAATTAACACACTCCTGTAATTAATTAACTAGGTTCTAAATTTGTTAATCACTCCTGACTCACAAATTTTTGATGGAAATTTTGAACCAATTGATATCCCCAATTTGAGCAAATTTTCGAAATTTTGTGTTGAACAATTCAATGCATAAAACTCAATTAATTTACAAAGTAAAGTTGAGATTATTTATAGGTATAATCATCAACTAAAACCTACCTAAAAACAGCTAATAAAACACGAAAAACCCTAGGAAAATAATCTCCACTTGTGCAACTTGCACAAGTTACTCAATAAACTAAAGATAAGATTGCAACATCATTATGCAACTTGCACTTTGATCTTATCCTTCCTAACAAACTCTAACTAACTAACTAATCAAGAAATTATCCTAACAACTTGACTAAATAATTAATAAACAAGATAATCATTAGAAATTACACCAAAAATCACGAAATATTGAAGATGCCCAAGAGCCACAAAAATCTTTCAACATCAAGCCATAGTGCTTCGTCCAATTTTGCGCAAATTTCAAGAATTCCAAGAACTTCAAGAAATGCTTCAACATTCAATTTTTTAATCAAGAAATCTTCAAGAAACCATTCTCCATGTCTTTTAGTATATTTATGATGATCAAGACTCGACAAGAATTAATAATAATAATGTCCAAAATGAGAAAAACCTATCAAGTGAAATGGGAAAAAACTCATGAACCAAACCAACTTGTTCCCTGTAACCACCATGTCTTTCCACCTTGTGAGTGCATTAATTAGAGTTACTATCACTTAACTTAACTAATGGCTCACTCCACCAGTGAAAAAGTATTAATGATCATCATCCATAGTGTTGGCTAAGAAGCCACCACCATCACTAGAATTTACAGTGTCAACCATTATCAATGTCACCCATAACTGTGATTTTTCTTTGTCAAACCCAATAGGATTTATTAGTAGGTTGATTAGCTCATCCACTGTTGGTGTATCAACATAGATATTCAAATTCACGTCATTCTCCCGTGGTTGAAAAGAATTTGTCATCAAATTCTCGTCATCTCATCATGGAATAAGTGAATCACCACTTGTGCATTTTTTGATTTGCAATATACGCCATACCCAAACATTTAACAAGCTGATAAAGACAATCACCTTTTTTACCCTCATTGATTCTTTATCATTCTCCCCTCCTTTGAAAAAAATATGACCTCGAATTTTTCTTTTGTAGAGAAAAAATAATGAATGATCACACAAATATCATCTTCATATCCCATGTCACAATTCGGTTGATGAACAAAAACTTTGAACAAATGTGCAGAACTTTGAATTGTATCATCTTGTGTAGAGTTATTGAAATGACAAAGTACTCCTTGAGGATTTCCAATACCAAGAGAATTTTAAAACAAAGGTGGTGTTGAATAAATGATATCATCAAAAGCATCTTCAATACCTTTTTTTTTATGATCCAATATATCCCAATTTTGTGAAAAATCAATCAGTGTCGATTCCTATGATGGCTTGCGAACTGCAATCTCGCGGTTGTGATGTAATTCTTCACAAGAACTAATTATAATAATGTCCAAAATGAGAAAACCCTATCACGTGAAATGGGAAAAAACTCATGGACCAAACCAACTTGTTCCCTGTAACCACCATGTGTTTCCACTCTGTGAGTGCATTAATTAGACTTACTATCACTTAAATTAACTAATGGCTCACTCCACCAATGACAAAGTATTAATGATCATCATCCATAGTGTTGACTAGGAAGCCACCACCATCACTAGAATTTAAAGTGTCAACCATAATTACTGTCACCCATACCTGTGATTCATCTTTGTCAAACCGAATAGGATTTATTAGTAGGTTGATTAGCCCATCCACTATTGGTGTATCATCACATATATTCAAATTCACATCCTTCTCCCCTAGTTGAAAGGTATTTTTCCTTAAATTCAGGTCATCCCAACATGGAATAAGTGAATCACCACTTGTGCATTTTTTGATTTGCAATATAAGCCATATCCAAACGTTGAACAAACTGATTATGACAATCACCTTTATTACCCTCATTGATTCTTGATCATTCTCCCCTCCTTTGAAAAAAATACGACCTCAAATTTTTTATTTTGTAGAGAAAAAAGAATGAATGATCACACAAATATCATCTTCATATCCCATGTCACAATTCGGTTGATGAACAAAAACTTTGAACATATTAGCAGAACTCTGAATTGTATCATCTTGTGTAGAGTTATTGAAATGACAAAGTACTCCTTGGGGATTTCCAATACCAAGAGAATTTTCAAACAAAGGTGGTGTTGAATAAATCATATCATCAAAAGCATCTTCAATCACTTTTGTTTCATGATCCAATATATCCCAATTTTGTGAAAAATCAATCGTGTCGATTCTTGGGATGGCTTGCGAACTGCATTCCTTTGTTGTGATGTAATTCTTCCACATCTTGCAAAACTTTATTGGCAGGATCCTCGGGTTCTTCATTCAGTATAACAACTTCCAATGATAACATTGAGTCAACCTCATGAATATGATGGAGAACTCTAGATTTGTCCATAATTGAAGCTTTCGATTGTTCTTCATGTAACTCTTCCAGTAATAGTTCTAAATACCGCTCCGTGCATATTTCTACATCATTAGAACATTCACTCCTTACATGGCCAAACCCTTGACACTTAGAGCAATCCGGTTTGTTTCCAAGGATAAAATATGAGAGCAAGTCTTGTGCAGACACTTTATTGCTATTCCAATCCATCATCTAAAACTGTCCATAATTTTTGATGAAAACAAGAAGACAAAAACCCTCCTCAAAAACTATTCTATGGCTAATTTCTTGTGGAGATCTTCCCCTATATGTTTATTGCACTCGACCAAATTTTCATGCACAGAATCGTAGCCAAAATTTCTATGTGTAATTTGCGTTAAAATCAATCCAACAAATACAATTTATGACCACTTGCATGAAAACGATTTCAGAACGCATCTTCTTCAAATATATTGATTCTGATATTTTACGAGTGAAAATTTGACTCAAAAATAAACAATTTGTAAAAAAAGAATCACTCAAAAATCCATTGTAACGAAGGTGAACAAGCAACTTTAATTCTACCCTCGAAACTAGAAAAACGGACGAAGTGACCAAGGATCGTGAAAAATTAAGAATTTCTTCAAAACCCTGACCTCTGATACCGAATTGATGTGGATTTTAAGTGGTACTCGCAAATACACTCAAAACCTCACGTTTTTTTTTGTCAATTAAACTCTCCACTCCTTGATTGATTTAATTGAAGGCTAATTAATTAACAGACTCCTATAATTAATTAACTAGGTTCTAAATTTGTTAATCACTACTGACTCACAAATTTCTGTTGGAAATTTCGAACAACTTGATATCCACAATTTGAGCAAATTTTCGGAATTTTGTATTGAAAAATTCGATGCATAAAACTCAATTAATTTACAAACTAATGTTGAGATTATTTATACGTATATTCATCAACAAAATCCTACCTAAAAACAGCTAATAAAACACGAAAAACCCTAGGAAAGTAATCTCCACTTGTCCAACTTGCACAAGTTATCAACAAACTAAAGATAAGATTGCCACATCATTACGCAACTTGCACTTTGATCTTATCCTTCCTAACAAACTCTAACTAACTAACTAACTAATCAAGAAATGATCCTAAAAACTTGACTAAATAATTAATGAACAAGATAATCATTAGAAATTACACCAAAAATCACGAAATCTTGAAGATGCGCAAGAACCACAAAAATCTTTCAAAATCACGCCATAGTGCTTCGTCCAATTTTGCACAAATTTCAAGAACTCCAAGAACTTCAAGAAATGCTTCAAGATTCAATCTTTTAATCAAGAAACCAGTCTCTACGTCTTTTAGTATATTTATGATGATCATGACTCCACAAGAACTAATTATAATAATGTCCAAAATGAGAAAACCCTATCAAGTGAAATGGAAAAAAACTCATGGACCAAACCAACTTGTTCCCCATAACCACCATGTCTTTCCACCCTGTGAGTGCATTAATTAGAGTTACTACCACTTAACTTAACTAATGGCTCACCCCACCAGTGACAAAGTATTAATGATCATCATCCATAGTGTTGGCTAGGAAGCCACCACCATCACTAGAATTTATAGTGTCAACCATAATCACTGTCACCCATACCTGAGATTTTTCTTTGTCAAACCTAATAGGATTTATTAGTAGGTTTATTAGCTCATCCACTATTGGTGTATCATCACAGATCTACAAATTCACATCAACACTCAATCACCATTCATAAAACTATGGTAAATATTTTGTAGCTTTTAACTCTCAAAACACTGGAATTCCGTTTGTAATTTTGTATGAAACTCTCACACAAAAATAACGAGTAACAATTATGAACAACAATCAAAATCTGAATTTTATTAAATAAAACATGGGTATTTATAGGACAAATACCTTAGGACTCCTAAACAATCTTGGATAAACTTCCTACTTATTTTAGGAAACAGAACAACTCCTCAATGACTCAAAAAACACGCACAAACCCTATGAAATTTGGCCTACACAAAATAAGCACACAACAAGATAAGTATGCCACCTCATCCTTACATGTTGATCTTATCTTGCCTAACAAACTCTAACAAACTAACTAATCAAGAAAGTATCCTAACAACTTATCTAAATAACTAATTAACAAGATAATCATCACATTTTAAGCTAAAAATCACAAAATAACTTGCTTCCCAAGAACTTGGAAAAATCGCCAGAAACACGCCACACTTAATTCACCATTTTTGCACAATTTTCAAGATTCTTCAAGAAACTTCTAGAAATGTTTCATGATCCAATCTTTTAATCAAGAAACCTTCAAGAATATGTTCTCCATACATTTTATCATATTTATTATGATTAAGACTCCACAAGAAATAAAACACTCAATGCCAAATATGATAGGCAAAAACCATCTTGTTCCCCATAACCAACCTTCCTTTCCAAATGGTGTGTGGCTTTATTCAAGCATGAGTGTTATGCAACAGTGACCATGAGCTAATCCAAAGCCATGTAACCCAAATGGACGAACCCCTTGAATCACAGAACGACTTAGAATCAACTCTTTCTCATCAATGCTTGAATCTGCTTCCTGATTAGTGACGTGGTGGTCCATAGCATGTGATAAAAAAGCAGGGCGAACAAGTGACGGGGCCCGAGACGGCCCCTCTAGAGGCTTTAAACAAAGGCCATTATTCACTTTTATTTAGGTTTCTGGGGTCCTAGAAGAAAAAAGTTCAAAAATCAATCGGGGTGGCCGTATGGTAAAAATAAGAACCCAGACCAAAGGATTCGGGGTGAAAAGGTCATATGAGGGATGATAAGAAGGCCTTAAGCGATTGCATATAAGGTTGTTTTTCCCCTCTCTGGAAGAGGCCATATGAGGGATCATAAGAGGTGTTTAGGGGTCGAAACCGATCGTGGGGGGTGTCATGGTGGTCCATAGCACGTGATAAAAAAGGGGCGAAAAATTGACGGTGTAATACCCCACATTTTCATGTTTGTTAAAAATTATTTTTGTGCTTTATTCGTGTAATTTTAATATTTTTATTGAAAAATTATGTTCAATAGGAATATTAAATGAAAAGAAAATGATAATAATAAAATAAATAATAAATAAGTTTTAATTATTATTTGTGTTCATAAATAACATTTTATGTTTATAAATACTTTAAAAGGCTTTTAAAAATAGAATTTTCAATGGTTTCCTAATTTATTTTGAGGCAAGGGCCTAAAGGTAATTTCCACTTGTTAGGATAAGTATTGGATTTTCCAAATCCTACTTTGGGGCATATAAATACCCTTTATAAACCCAAATTTTCAGATTTTCATCCTCATAAGTTCTCCTTAGGATTCCAAAATTTAGAGAGAAAAGAAGAAAAAAAAGGGAAGTAATTTCTGGAAAAAAAAATTCTGCAGTTTGGTTTCGAAAAAACAGAAAAAAAATTAATTTTTTTTGGGATCCGAGCCTCGCCGGACCCCACCTGCGCCCAGCCGGTGCCGGTGCGCCTAGCCGGACCGCCGCCCTCGCCACCACCGGCCACCACTCACCGGCCACTCCTCCTCCCCTTTTGGTATTTTCAGTCTTTTATAAAAAAAAATTCGTTGTTGCTTTTTGATTCAATCTTGCAATTACATGTTCATATTTATGTTTATTCATGCTTTTATAAGTTTTCATCATGTTTAATAAAGTTATGATTTGTTTTAAGGCATGAATTAAATTGTTGTTCATGGAATTTTAGATTAGGGTTTATAAATCATGAAATTTATGGTTTTTATGAGTTTTTATGACTTAAACTTCAATATTATGATCATAAATTATTGCTGTGTGAATTTACGATGATTTTATGAAGTTTAGATCAATTTTTAAAGGCTTTGAAATAAAATAAATTGCTGTCCAAAATTTATAATCATGAAATTCAATAGAATAAATATTATGAACATGTTTTGGCTAATGAAAAACTATTCTAAAGTATAGATTGGTTTCATAATGATGTTAGTTGATTGTAAAAGTGTTTTGCGATGAAATTATGATGTTTTCATGAGTTTTTCATGACTTCAAAGTTAATAAATAAATCTGAAATTTTTATAAAAACAAGTTAGAGTAAGTCTTAAGTGCTCATATTATGCTAGTATGATCACATTTTAATTCTATGGTGTTACATGTAATTTTTAGTATGTTTTATGAAGTTTAAAAGTGATTTTAAGCATGTTTAACATGCTGTCCAAAATTTATAAAGTGAATAATTAGGCTTTTAAAGTATGTAATTATCATAAATTGATCATATAAATTAAGGAATACATTGTATGTTTGATTTATGTTGTTTTCGAAAGTTTTTCGAGGAATTTTGGTAATTTTATATTTCTGTCGACTTTTCTAAAGTGGCATAAAAATTTTATTAAGGTTTTATAAAGCATAAATAAGCCCCGAAAACCAATTAATCATACATTAGAAAAGTAAAGTGTAGTATGGAATTGAATAGAGCCCATATAAGGAATTTTTGGATGAGATTCCAATATAGAAGTTAGTTTATAGTTATTGTTAAACTTAGTCAACATGGTTTTAATTTAGTTTCGGTTTTTCCTTATGTAGGAGAATTTAAACTAGTCCCCTTCTAGAAGTTGTGGCAGAGCACCGTTACTTTACAAGGTACGTAAGTACTAAAGACAAACACAGGAACTAGAGTTCATGCTTGGATGACCCTTGATTGTATGAAATATTGTTATGCTAGTTGAATCAGGAATTTATGTGCATGCCAAGTTTATTAGGAGCATGATTTTTGTAGTATGTTGATATTCCATGTTACACTAGTACAAAAATTACATTTTGCTGCCCCTTATTTGCTGCGGTTTTTTGGGATTTTATAAAAACCGCAGCAAATAATTAGCTGTGATTGGTAAAGAGTATTATTTGCTGCGGTTATTGTGTAACCGCAGCAAATAATATTTTTTTGCTGCTGTGTACGATTATTTGCTGCGGTTTATAACCGCAGCAAAAAAGTTGGAGATTTATTTTTTTTTTTTTTTCCCGTTGGGACTTTCTTTTTCTTTTCTTATATTTTTCAGCAGTCCCACGAGTCTTATCTTTTCGTTCTCAGTCTTTCTTCCTTAGCTTTTTGCTCTCAAACCTAATTACTTCCTCTCAACTCACACTCAAGCACTCACACTCAAACCTAATTACTTTCTTCCTTGCCCTTACCTGTCGCCGTCTCTAACCTTCCTCGTCTCCAAGTTTCCTCGTCGCCGTCTCCAAGTTCGCCGTGTGGAAGTTGTTCTTCATTTGCGGTATTTTTCGGCAATCTTTTTCTTCATTTTCGCTATTTTCACTTCAACATTTGATGTTTATTCGTCTTAATTTAAGGAAAATTGTGTTTGTGTTTAAATAAAATTGAGTTTGTGTTATTCGACATTTTAGGTTTTGGATGTAAAAATCTAAGATCAGACCATTGTTCTACATTCCTTACTGGTCTTTGTGAATAATGAGACATTGGAATTCTCAGTAGATGTATTCTGGCGTTTTAGTCTTTTGAACTTTGTTCCTGAATGACCTGATTTGATTTTTGTAAATGTTGGAACTACTATTGTTAAGTGAAGCAACTGGAGAACCTACATTAAAATGCATGACAATTTCTGTTTTTGCGGTTGTTATTGTGGTGGTGGTGTTTAGGTGAGAGATGAATGAAGGGTTTTACAAAGAGGATGAGAGCTATGCTCGTGAGAGATGAGAGATGAATGAAGGGTTTTGCTGTTTTTGCATTTTTGCTGTTTTTGATTAACTTTTTTTTTTTTCTGTATTTTTGCTGTTGAGGATGACATATGAATGAAGGGTTTTTGCTGTTTTTGCTGTTTTGATTAATTTTTTTTTTTGCTGTATTTTTGATTTTGAGGATGACAGATGAATGAAGGGTTTATGCTGGTTTTGCTGTTTTTGTTGTTTTTTGTACTAGCTAGTCATGTATTAGATGGTTAATTTTAGGTGTTGGTCACACTAAATTTGTCATTGCATAAGGTAATGATACATGACATGCTAATGAGGCTTATATCATATCAATGGTTTGGCCTTTCAGTTTCCATAAGCCGCCCCACTTGTTTGTGTAAATAAACATACATATATCATCAGCTTGCTGTCTCTTTGCTATCCTGTCCCATTCTTTTTCTTAGGATGTCTTTTGTGATTTGTGTCAAGCTCTCTAGAGAAAGAAAAAGGTAAAATAAAACACCGTAGGGTCCGTTCAGTGTTACCGTCTGTTTAATGTTTTTTGGAGTCATATGATATAATTTATATACAATATCCTTAGCACATTAATCTAATTCATACTAGTCTTTTTGTGTGTGTGTGTGTAAGTAACCTGCCAGCAGAAAACTACCAACCACTCTCACTCCTTTTTCAGTTATAGCTTATAATTGACAATAGAGTTGACGAACGAGCCCTTGGCGAATAGATTTCACTTGTGAATTGTGTAAACTTGTGAATTGTGTAATTGCTACGATAAGGCAGTACTAAACTTAAAAAACCACGGTGTTAGTTTAGGAAAGAACAGCTAATGAAAGCGACGCTTATTAAAGAGCAGGCAGTCACTATATAAGTCTAGCCTATCTAAATTTGTTGCAATACTTACTACACATCTTGCAGTTTTGTGGAATATTTAAAAACATGCTTTATTTTTGGTTTGTTTTAAACTTGGTACTTGAAACCATTAGTCCTGATCATTTCTATTAGCTATGATATCATTAATTGTCTGCTTCATAAAAACTTACTTTCACCTAAAATATACAATAATGAACGTGATTAACAGTCGTTAATTATTAGAGGAAATATAAATTGTGGATGAGGAGTAAGACAGTCACCATGCTGCTGTCCACTTCAGAAGCAAAAACAGATGTCACTTCCAAGTAGAAAAAGGATAAGAAACCTCTTATAATGCTAAATGCTAATTAACAATCATAGAACAATACTACCAACTCAAGATTAGGGCCTAGATGCAAACATTGGAAAATAAGAGGTGAATATGAATTGATGAGAATACGGCTTAGACTTCACATTAGGGCCCCCTTTCTCTACCAACTCATAGCCCCTAACTTGCTGATTACTACAGTGACAGCAGCACCCCTCCCTTCAGATTTATATTAGCTTGGCACAATTGTACACATACCAATAACAAATGAGAAAATAAGATCAAAGAGATCCATGAGCATCAAGCCACAAACAAATAACAAAAACCTGGAAAGGTTAAATACTTTTCCAGTATAAACAAAACCACAACAAATAGACCGTCATGGACAAAGACAACTGTTCATCCTCACATAAGCATTGAAAACATATTATTTAAACAAAGCCTCAATCAATCGATCAATCAACTACAAAACATATATTGAGTTGTAATTATCAACAGAAGAACATGCTACAAATACCTATCTTAATTAGTGTCAGTGAATTCAAATGATTCTATTGGACTTCAAAAACAAACTGCCATTCAACAAAATATCCTAGCAGACATGGAAACTGGGGGCATAGCACACAAGCATATGAAGAAAACCAAAATGAAGAAAATAAAGAACAATTGAAACAAAACCAAGTAAAGGTGTGCAAGTTTTGATAAGATAAGATTACTGAACATACTTTATTTCAATAACCAATAAAGCTCCAGATTATTTCAATAACCAAGCAATATATTAATGGTAGTTTTTGGTACACACCCAGCTAGTTACCCAGCCTTAAGCACGAGGCATCAAATACTTTAGTTACAGCTCACTCACCAGCAGTTTCATTTAAAATCGTTTTTGATGGATGTGGATCATTTCTAGATGCCATTACCACTAATAATAAAACTCTGTTGGCCATCAAATTATACCTGAAAGGTGAAAGGATGGTAACAACAAAGCTCAAATCAATAGAGTATCATAAATGATGGTCCTGCTATCTTGAAAGATAGTTCTATTACAGATAAGCAATTGCTGAACTGATAAACTAATTAAATGTTTATTAAATCAAGAAGCACATTTTTGAAATAATTATACACAACCATGTATTAAATTTACTATGTTATTGTACTGAATACCTTCAATTGTGTGTTGTTAGTTGCACAAGATGTCAAAGGATCGGTCATGGATGTACAATTGCCGTGATAAGGCAAAATTTGTAGAAGGGGTGTTTGAGTTTTGTGAGCGTGCAGAAGCATATTCACAAACTCAAAAAACCGGGGGGTTTTACTGTCCATGTTTCAAGTGTGCCAATGATCGTAAGTTTGAAAGTATTGCTGAGGTCAGGCTGCACCTACTTCTTCATGGTTTTCGACCTGATTATTATGTGTGGAGTTATCAAGGTGAGACAGGAGTCCATGACGGTCCTTCGTCGCGTGGTAATCATCAACATGATGATAGTAGTCATCAACATAACAAGGACTATACTCATGCAACCAATGATGATGTCTATAGGAATGATGATTACGAACGCGATGAAGCGGATCATAGAGTCGAAGAGATGGTGGAAGGCCTTGACAATGGACGAGGCTTTGAATCCATTTCAGAGGCCTCTCGAAAGCCTTTGTACCCCGGTTGTACTAAATTGACCATTCTTGTTGCTGTGATGGAATTGTTTAGTGTCAAGTCAGAAAACAATTGGACTGATAGAAGTTTCACAATGTTACTAGAAAAGCTGAGTGGCATGTTTCCGGATGGAAATGAGCTTCCTAAGTCAACTTACTATGCTAAGAAGCTGATGTGTCCATTCGGCTTAGAGTATGAGAGAATACATGCTTGTCCAAATGATTGCATATTGTACCGAAAAGATTATGAGTTGTTGGATAAGTGTCCAAAGTGCAATTTGCCACGTTATGACCGACAAGGGGCACGGGGTAAAGCTGGTCCGCCGTCCAAGGTTTTGTGGTATCTCCCAATAATACCAAGATTCAAGCGGTTGTTTTCAATTACGAAGGATGCTAAGAATCTAAGGTGGCATGCGGAGGGTAGAAGGGTGAAGGGTTTGCTACAACATCCAGCTGATGGTCCGGAATGGAAGACTATCAACAGGAAGTATAAGACATTTGGAGATGACAATCGCAATCTCAGGCTTGGGTTGTGCACTGATGGAATGAACCCTTTCGGTACTCTTAGTTCGAAGCATAGTTCATGGCCGGTAATTTTAACGATCTATAATCTTCCACCTTGGTTGTGCATGAAAAGAAAGTACCTTATGCTATCACTTCTTATTTCTGGTCCAAAGCAACCCGGTAATGACATTGATGTGTATTTGGAGCCCTTAGTTGATGACTTAAGAAAATTATGGGATGAGGGTGTTTTGGTGTATGATTCCCATGCAAAGGAGACTTTCACGTTGCGTGCAATGCTTTTGTGCACTGTCAACGACTTTCCAGCTTATGGTAACTTATCTGGGTACAAGAACAAAGGGATGAAGGCTTGCCCTATTTGCATGGACGATGGTGATTCTACATGGGTGGGTAAGTATGTTGACTGGTGTCATCGAAGATTCCTTCCACCTAACCACCCTTTTCGGAAGAAAAAGAAGCCATTCAATGGGATGGTTGAGGATCGTGTTGCTCGTCGTCCATTAACTGGTTATGAGGTGTATTCACAGGTTAAGGGGGTTCAAACCATTTTTGGGAAACCGAATGTCAACTATTCCGGGTTGTGGAAAAAGGAGTCTATATTTTGGCAGCTTCCATATTGGAGAGATTTACAAGTCAGACATTGTCTCGATGTGATGCACATCGAGAAAAATGTTTGCGATGCCATACTTGCCACCCTTTTCAACATTCCGAACAAGACTAAAGACACTAAAGGAAATCGGGAGTTCTTGAAACAACTTGGAGTTCGACCCGAGCTCTGGCCTCAGCTGAAAGAGAGTAAAAAAAGGAAGAATCAGGAGGAAGATGTACCATCACAGAAAGGAAAGGGGAAGGAAAAGGTGCAACAAAGTTCAAATGAAGAGAAAAAAACCTACTACCTTCCTCCAGCTTGCTACACAATGTCGAAACAGGAGAAGATACACTTCTGCACATCTTTATACAACTTAAAGGTGCCGTCAGGGTATTCTTCTAACATGAGAAGATTTGTGACTTTAGATGGTGAGTTGATGTTATCTAGTATGAAATCACACGACTGTCATGTTATGATGCAAGTGTTTTTACCAATTGCAATCCGTGGGATTTTACCTAAACATGTTAGGTACACCATCACCGAACTATGTTCCTTCTTCAATACAATATGTAGCAAAGCACTAGATCCAACTACGTTAGATACCCTCCAAGCACGTGTAGTTGAAACTCTTTGTAAGTTTGAGATGTATTTCCCGCCTGCATTCTTCGATATAATGGTCCACCTAATTGTACATCTCGTTCGTGAGATTAAGCTTCTAGGTCCCGTGTTCTTGAGATGGTGCTATCCTTATGAAAGACATATGGGGGTCTTAGGTAACAAGGTGGCGAATCCTGCAAGACCAGAATCTAGTATTGTTCAAGGGGTCATCAGTGATGAGGTCGGAAATTTCATAGCAGAATACGTTGCAGGTGCACATCCTATTGGTTTGCCTAAAACACGTCATGAATGGAGGCTTGATGGGAAGGGTACTATTGGGTCAAGAACGAGTTTGGCGAATCTGACAGTCCTCAACCAAGCTCATTTGTATGTGTTACATCATATGGCAGAAGTTCATCCTTTTCTTACTGAACATTGGCAGATCTTAAAGACTCAAAATCCAGGGATATCTGAAAGGGCATTGTCTAATTTGCATAATAAGACATTTATTGAGTGGTTTCACAACCGAGTTGTTGTGGACAATCTGCAGGGTGTGACTGAAATAGTGAAGTGGTTAGCTTATGGTCCTCGGGAAACCATTACAAATTACGAGGGTTATGATATAAATGGGTACTCATTCTGGACCACTTATCAGGATCAAAAGTCCCCATGTGTGCAGAATAGTGGTGTATCCTTGTTGGCATCATCAACCTTTTATGCTAGTGCAAAGGATCAAACTCCGATAGATGCTACGGTAATGTACTACGGCCAAATTGCAGAAATGTGGGAGTTAGAGTATTGTACCTTCAATGTTTGCCTTTTCAAATGCAAATGGGTAGATAATAATCGGCGTTCCGTAAAAAATGATGACCCGTGCGGTTTCACTCTTGTTGACATGACTCGAATGCGTGAGGGTCCTGAGCCTTTCATACTTGCGGGGCAAGCAAAGCAAGTTTTCTACGTAACCGACCCTGCTGACTCAAAATGGTCTATAGTGTTGCCGGGGAAACGTAGTATCCTGGGCATCGGAGATGTTGACGATGAGGAAGAGTATGACGCTTTTGAGGATTCTTCACCTTTTATGTGTCCTAAAACAAGTGTTGCCGAATCGGTTGCTAACGAGTCCAGTTACCTGCGTGAAGACCACGCTGAAGGGATAACTGTTGCTGAAAATTGAATGTACTGAAAATTGTAACACATTTAATTATGATATGCACATTTAAATATGATATACACATGTAAATGTAAGACATTTTAGTATGATATATACATTTCATTATCATCTCCAGGGATTTTGCGTCAATGATTTTGTAGTCGTTTTCAGTGATTTTTAAGTGATTTTATTTTTACTTTGTTCAACGAATGTTGGTATATTGTTATGATATCGGCTACAGATTTCTTTCATGTCCATTATTTGTATTTACATTGATTTGTGTTTGTAGGTTACATTGAAGTCCATGTGCAGTGAAGATTCAATACGTACCGGTGATGAGTCAAGTTCTTCTTCCGACCCAAGTTTTGACCATCGCTTAGAGCAAGATCAAGGAGAGCCGGAAGATATAGAGTACGACAAATTCCTTCAGAAGGTAGAGCAGTTCGAGAAAATGGCTGACGAAGCACCACCAATTAATGAAGCCGAAACTGCAGCCCCTACAATTGTGGCTAGTCAGCCACAGCAGACTGCATCTCAGCAGCCTGAGTTCGCACCTGATCAGGCTGTTGTTGAGCAACCTCATTCCACACCGGATCACGTTGCTGGTCAGCACGCATCTTCTGCTGACATGGGTGTGACGAAGTCCTTGTGCAACAGGAGAGGAAGAGGTCCTTCTAGGGGTGTCAAGTCGACTACACCTATGTATCTCGAGTACAATAATGCTGGCCAACCATGCGGTGAGTGGCGAAAAATGTATGGGAGACATATCGGCATTTGTATGAGAAAGCTATCTATTTTGCTGAAGTGGGAAGACGTGGAGGATGGCTTGAAAGCAGCTATGTGGCAAGATACTGTGGTATGTCGTTGTTATGTGTAGAAGGACTTAATATTTATGGTTTAACTTGTATATTGGCTTAACTTTAATGTAGTATATGCTAAACCTTATGTGTTTTATGTAAAATTTGTTCCATATCGAAGTTGATGAGGCTAAGAGGCAACTTTTCTCTCCGCCGTTGCGGAAAGATTTAGAGATTTTAAGTCTAAACTTGTGAGTGGGTGGATCACCAAAAAAAGAAAGCGATCAATGAAGGAAGCTAATAAGATGCCATACGAAATTTACACTCACATATCGAGCAAAGAATGGGAGGCCTTTGTTGCAAAGAAACACTCGGAGCTTAGTAAGTATAATCACTAACCTCGTACAGGTATTTACATTAATCCTACGTTTTACTAACCATCATTGGCCTTTTTGTTTGGACAGGAAAACGCGCTATTGCTTCACAAAGTGCCTTGCAGAAGAAGGCCTATCACCGCATTGGGCAGAGAAACCTTATGAGCGGTCAAAAGATGATTGGAAAGAAGGTTTTATGGAAAAGGTGGTGTGTGTGTTGGTTGACAAGGAAGCCACCTCTTCTTCATCTGTTACGGTAACGGCTCAATCGGTATTAGATTGGTACTGTTCTTTACATGCTAGGGATGCAAGTGAGGGGGCGAGTGATTGTAGAACCATGAGTTGAAGAAAAGTGGCAGATGCTGTGTAAGAAATTCGTATCTTTTTTGGCATTTAAGTATTGATTTTTTGCTGTTTCGTTTGTTGTTTTTTATGTGTTCTTTTTTGCTATTATTCGTTTCATTTATGCTATTTTCGACTTGATTGAACATAATATGAAGATTCAATTTGTATCTATAACCAGTTCGTGAACGAACAACGAGGGTGAATTCAAGGTCAGAATCTACCCCTTCAGCAGGACTTCCCCCGACCACGCAGGACGTTGTGAAGGTTTGGGAGGTGTACGTTTAGGTAAGGAAGGGCATTTCCACAAGACAAGTCAGGAATAGTGCTTTCAAAAACGAGATCAGTCCAGAAATGGAAAAAATGGTGGAGAGTTGGTCAAAAAAAAGTTCAAACTCTATGTGAGAAGGTGGGAAATTCATGATATAGATTCACCTAATGAAGATGAAGTTCATGACAAGTCAAGCCGGCGAAAACGACTTCCCGAGCTCAAGTGAGCCTCCCATTCCAGATGTGGAGGTAATGTTTTGCTAACTTTTTCATACTTTAACTTCATTTTTTAATAGTTTACACTTTATTTTTAGTACTATTAATTTTTATTTTTTTATCATATGCATGTCCTACAACTGTAACACATTTTGCAGGAGGAAACACCATGCACATTGCTTCTCCGGGATCCACGAGGTGGAAATGGTGGTTTACTGGTGGTTGCATTTGGCCATCTTCAACCAACTGTCCAGGCCCAAGTCTCGCATCTCCAACTGTCGGTGTAGGCAACTGTAACGTCTCAGTTATTCTCTATTTGTTGACGGATGGGAAAATGTAATACTTCCCCTCCCGGGCCAGTGGGGATTGAATACTTTGGGAGAAGCACGGGAGTTTCGTGTGTGTGGCCAAGGAAATGGGTGCGGTTTGCAGAAGAGGGATTAAAACCCTTAATTAAATTGATTAATATCATTTTCAATTATCGTTTTAATCCTTTTATTGTCGTTGTCATATTATTGTTAATGTGAAAAAGGGGGGTGCTGAAAGAGAACAAGAACAACAACACGACACAGAGATTCCGCAAAAGAACAAAAGGATGGCCCGAACAACAAGAATTCTCGAAAGGTTCAACAAGGAAGATGAAGATGAGGGTGTACAAAAATGTGTCACCCGCGTGTCAGTGGCTACATGAATGCACCAAAGATGAGCCGGAAGAAAAATCCCTTGAAGTGTGGTGGTTGAGCAAGGATCATTCCACTATTTGAGGATGCTGAGACATGTGTAATGAAAGCTGATGTTATGATTTCCTCGTTGGGAGAGATGTTGTCTTTGTCAGTGTTGCAAGCGTTCATGAGGTTACTCTTACCCCTCCTTTACTTTTTTAATTTAAATTCCATGCTTTTCACTTACAAACCTAAATGAAGTCGATTTTTACATAACTCATGCATGTTCTATTTCCATAAGCTGCCTCTTTAATTGTATTGATTTTGTTTTGAATGATTGTTTATGAGATGGAGCAACTTGTACACCTAATGTTTTCCCCGCCTTTTTTTCACCTAATTAGTTGTGTATACTTAGATTTGGCCGGAACCAATACCATGAACAGGTGGTGGGTTGTGTCCTCAAAGATATATCAGGATCGATGTCTAAAGAACAAGGGTGATGTGAAAGCGTACCTTGAAACCGCCATCAAAGAAGCAATTCGAGCGAAAAGGAAGTTCATTATCGCTGCCGTCACTTGAGGAGTAGTCTGTTTCACACTTTGCCATTGTTTCTTCCCCCCACCCTTGTTGTTCCTCTCTCTGTTTCACTTAACCATTTTTAAGGCAACACTTCCCCAATTTTTGGTTGCATTTGAAAATGATATGCTTTAATTCTCTTGTTTGCCGCAGTTACCACTTGGGTGCTGTTGTTGATATCACCTTGACATACAGGTGTACAATTTGATTTCTTGCCGTCCTCATTCCCCACAGAATTGTTGATTATGACGTGGGTGAATAGGTAATTATAACGTCAACCAAAAATCTTTATACTAGAAAATGGTATCAATAACGGTGTATTACTTCGCTTATTTATTTCGTCTCGTATAGTGTCATGAAGAGGTACGCCACAAGCACAATGATTCCGAAGTTGATATCAGTTGAGGTAGGGACATCGAAATCCTATACATTTGTGTGTGTTGCTTACTTTGTCATGCAATTTTATATTGATTTTTTTTTCAATGTCCTATTACTTCAAAGTGCGCGCAACAGCAACGGTACTGATTGTGGTACTACTTAATGCGTTACCTGCATACATCATCTCAAGGTTGTAATGAGTCAGATGTATTGAGGAGGTAAGTACTTCGCACTAATTTCCGGAAGGCAAAATGCTGCTTTGGTATTTTTTGTATTACTTTTGAATGCTGGTATGGGTTTGTGTGTTGGTTTTGTCGTTGATTTGGCCTGTTTTAGCCAAACTAGGTATCTTTGATGATAACGGTTTGATTTCTGCGTTTTTCGTCCAAACATATTTTGAAGTTCATTTGTGTTTTGTTGGACCTCCTGCAAATATCCCCACATATACTATTAGGAACTTATACGGGTGACGAGGTCGGTATCATCATTCTACCCTGTAATATTAAATGAAAAGGTGGTAAAAGTATGGAAATTTAACCGATAAAATAAAAAACACTACCACTTGAGAGTTCAAACTTAAGTCATTTTGCACTGTCTCACAAGTCACAACCGTGAACCATACAAACTACTTCAAACACTAGTACGTAGTACTTGGTATTAGTTTTTCTAACAAAACATAACTAGTATTAGTTGTGTAGGTTAAACTATTAATCAAAACTACTATTATACTTAAATACCAAACAAGAATACAAGACTCCCAAAGACTTCCCTCCTTTTCTTTTTTCCAACTTGAGATTGAGTTTTTAAGTCACTCTACTACACTCACCCTCACTTCTCTCCTCTCCTCCCTTGTACCATGAGACCACCACCACCCTCTTACTAACCACCCTCAACCTCCACCTCACATATCCAAATGCACCTCCTCACTCTCCTTGCCCTCACCCTCGCCCTCGCCCTCGCCCTCGCCCTCTCCCAACCCTTCCCAACAATCCCCACGGACGCGGCATCCTTACTATCATTCAAATCCAAAGCCGACCCAAACAACCTCCTACACTTGACACTCCACCACCCACTAGATGACTAGGTCAGGAGTAGCCTGTCATTAATGTTTCTTCGTGTAGAATTGCTTTCGATTGACAAATCCTCCGCAGTCATCTTAATTTGCAAAGACCAAGCAAGTGTATAGCATTTTGTAGCATATTAAGGTTGCTGATGAGATAATAGAGTTCAAGTAGTATATTATAACATATTGATAAAAGCCTCCATCTAAAGATTCAACTGAAATTTTCAAATGGCTCACGAGCATAGATATGCGATGACCAATGCTCCCAAATACTGGGCTGCACATTTGTGGAAGACAAAAAATAATGGAAATTTTATGTTTGTGGAAAAAACAGTAAAGGGATCCATGAATATATTTCAGGCCTTTAATGTATTCTTTTCCTATACCATATATCCATTATTTCTTCTATATGTGTTATGTGCAGAACGATGACCAATGCTCCCAGAACCTGGTTTTCATATAAGTCAATCACGGTTTTTTCTTTTTGTGTTATATGGAAAACATATTTTGAGAGCATTGTTCGTCGTATACCTGTGCTCGTGGATTGTCTGCAAGTTTTAGTTGAATCTTTAGATGGGGGCTTTTATCAGTATGTTATAATAAACTACTTGAACTGTAGTATCTCATCAGCAACATTAATATGCTACAAAATGCTATAGACTTACTTGGTTTTTGCAAAGTAAGATGACTGCGGAGGATTTATCAATCGAAAGCAATTCTACACGAAGAAATTTTGACCTTTTTAATGTATTCTTCTGAAACCCCTTTTAAAACCCCCACATTTCATCACAATCAACTTCTTTTTTTGTAAAATAGAGTACACAAACATGAGCTTACCTTCATGACTACATGCATAGCTGTTGTTGTGTTATGAGCCATGAGTTGTTGTGGTTCTTATTAGTTGATTTATGTGTTCAAAGTTCCTGTTGTTCGTTTAACATGCACTTATGGTTTGTCTGATTGCTATTACGTCTTAAATTATGTCAATTCAACTGGTTTTAAATTATGTCAATTTATTAGGTATTCACAAAAGCTACATGGGTTCGAGAAGGGCCTTTCAGCAAAGCACAAATAAGCGAGGTTCGAGACAAGGTTGCGACATTCTTGTACACACATTGTTTATGAAGAAGCTAGGAATATATTAGTACATTCACTTAGTTATTAATTGAACTTTTAGATATTGCTGGTTGTGTTTGTGGTTGCTGTGTTGGCTGTTATTCTCAGCAGTGTTTGGTGTTGGATTGTTGTGGTTGTTTGTGGTTGTTTGTTGCAATTTTGGGGGCTCTGCAGGGTTGCAGCTGAGTTTGCTGGCAGTTTACAAGTTTGGTATATTAGTGGGGATAGAAGTGTTTTGTGTTTTGTTTTGTTTGTTCTTGGTTTTAGGTTGTTGGATTTTTAGTTTGTAATTTGTTTGATGTATAGGTTGGTTTGTTTTGAGCTGCCTTAGCTGGATTGATTGAGTTTGGCTAAGGCTGGCTTTCTAGGTTGTATGTATACAAAAAAAATTCATTAATTTATATTAATTGAACTGAATTCGGTTTCAATAAATTGGGTACTAGCTGCGGAATATTATTTGCAGGGAGCGTGGATGATATTAGGAATTAGGAGCGTAATTTCATTTTAGAAAATTATTCAAAAATAAAAAAAAAAAACTATTTGCTGCGGTTCTCCAAACAACCGCAGCAAATAACACCTCAAAAAATGGTGGGAAACAGGGTTATTTGCTGCGGTTGTTTGGAGAACCGCAGCAAATAATACCTCAGAAAATGGAGGGAAAAAGGGTTATTTGTTGCGGTTGTGTGGAGAACCGCAGCAAATAATCCTGTTTCCCACCATTTTTTTAGGTGTTATTTGCTGCGGTTCTCCAAACAACCGCAGCAAATAACCTTATTTTTTGCTGCGGTTAATAAGTTTTTCTTATTTGCTGCTGCTATAAGTGCTGCGGTTCAAAACCGCAGCAAATAACCGGCAAAAAACCGCAGCAAATCTTGTTTTTTGTACTAGTGTTAAATAGTAATACGAATTCTTATAAGTTTGGATTGGAATATTATGATCAGATTAATTTGGCCAACAGTTTATTAATCAAGAAAGGAAGTTATTTTTAAGTTGGTTAGTTACTTAATCAACAAGAAAGGTAGTTGTGAATTTTTATTCACATGATTAAAAGAAGCTATGAGCAATTATTTTAGACATGTTACCACTCATAGTTTAATGTGTGGTCAAGGAGAAAGTAAGTAATTAGCCACTCACCGTTAATGTGTGGTAAAGGAAGTTCAGTTTAATTAAAGGACACACATGAGATTACTTTTGAATCACCTTCAATTGAAGATAATTAATAAGGCTTGCTTGATTTGATGCATGTCTTCATATGATGTCGTATGTGAGTCATAACATTGCTAAACGTGTTAATCACGTAAAGTGTAAGAGGGCTTGCATCAAAACTCTTGGAACGCATATACCTTGAGTATGAACAATGGGGGGAGTCGCATGGAATAGTGATCTATGACTTCTAATTGGAGTACAAGACGTTGTACTCTTTTATATTTTTAATGCGTTGGATATACGTCACAGTATGTGACATAGTAACACCTTTTTGGATTTGCTCCCAAGTGGCTGCCCAAAAGGGCGATGATTTTTAAGGCGGAAAAACCGATCAATGCAGGAACCATAAGTTTAAATATAATAATTAATTTAGTTGAGTCGATGTACAAGTTAAAGGTTGTCAAAGGTAAGTTGAGTGCATGTTTTTTTCTTATTATTTGTTTCATAGTCTTTAGTAGTTATGTATTCAGCTTTGCTGACTGTTTGTTTTGTGTGCATAGCTTTGTCTTGTACTTGGCCCTACAATGACCCACTTGTGGTGAGTAGTTGTCTAGTAAAATAAAACCTGCAGGTACAAGTGGGCTTAAGTAGTTTCATGATAGGCTGGGGTGAGAGCGATTGCTGTGTTTTGTAGATTTTCTTTATTTTATTACTTATGAATGACTAACATTTATTTTGGATATTGTTTATTTTCTAAAGACTTTTGTTTTGGTTTTATGGGCCATTAAAATGGTTCTGAAGTGGAAAAGGTTTAAAGTTTTTTTTTTATTTTGAGATTGTTTTGATGTTTAGTTTTAAATAGTTTTGGTTTTAATACTTCCGCTGTAGTACTTTGATGAATGCCTTAGCCGTTATCACGGTGGTGGTAATACTTTGTTTTTTCCATATTTAGAAGTTTAATAAATATAACCCTTAATAATTATCATATGTTTTCCGGAAAAATAAGAAGTATGAAGTTAGGAAATTCCAAGGTGTTACAAACGAGGTCCGTGATAGCCCCTCCAAAAGACTGAAACAGAGCCTATTATTCACTGTTTTTTGGGGTTCCTAGGTCCGGGAAAAAAAATCCTAGAAATCAACTGGGGTCCTCGTAATATAAAAATAGGAACCTAGACAAAAGAATTCGGGGTGAAAAAGTCATATGAGGGATTATAACAAGGCCTTAAGAGATTGCATATAAGGTTGTTTTTCCCCTCTCTAGAAGAGGCCACAAGAGGGATCATAAGAGGTGTTTAGGGGCCGAAAACGTTCATGGGGGGTGTCGTGGTGGTCCATCACACGTGGTAATAAAAATGAGGTGAAAATTAACCGGGCCTGGGACGACCCCTCTGGAGGCCTGAAACAAAGGCTTGTTCGTTGTTCTTAGGGGTTCAAGGGTCCCGAAAAAAAAAAATCCCGGAAATCGACCGAGGTGGCCGTAAGGTAAAAATACAAACTCAGACCAAAAGATTTGGGGTGAAAAGGTCATATGAAGGATTCTAACCAGGCCTTAAGCGATTGCATATAAGGCTGTGTTTCCCCTCTCTGGAAGAGGCCATAAGAGGGATAATATGAGGTGTTGAGGGGTCGAAAATGATCTTTTGGGTGCCGTGGAGGTCTGAAAAGGGGCGAAAAAGTGACGGGGCCCAAGACAGCCCCACTGAAGGCCTGAAACAAAGGCTATTGTTCACTATTTTTTGGGGTTTTGGGGTACCAGAAAAAAAAAACCCCGAAAATGGACTAGGATGGTCGTTAGGTAAAAATATGAACCCAGACCAAAGGTCATATGAGTGATTATAACAAGGACTTAAGCGATTTCATATAAGGTTGTCTTTCCCCTCTCTAGAAGAAACAATAAGAGTGATCATAAGAGGTGTTTTAGGGCAGAAAACGATCATGGACGGTGTCGCGGAGATCCATAGAACATTGTACAAAAACGGGGGAAAAAGTGACGAGGCCTGGGACGGCCCCTCCGGAAGCTTGAAACAAAGGCTATTATTCACTATTTTTTGGGGTTCCAAAGTGCCAGAAAAAAAATCTCGGAAATCGACCGGGTGGCCGTAAGGTTAAAATATGATCTCTGACCATAGGATTCAGGGTGAAAAGGTAATATCAGCGATGATAAGAAGGCTTTAGTCGATTGTATATATGGCTGTTTTTCCCCTCTATGGAGGAGGGCATAAGAGGGGTCGTAAGAGGTGTTTAGGGGACAAAACCGATTGTACGGTGTGACATCGTGGTCCATAGCATGTGATAAAAAAACAGGGCGATAAAGTGAAGGGGCCTGAGACGACACCTCCAAATGCCTAAAACAAAGACTATGATTCACTGTTTTTTGGGGATCTGGGGTTCTGGAAAACAAAAAAAAACCCGAAAATCAACTATGATGGCCGTAAGGTATAAATATGAACCCAAACCAAAGGATTCGAAGTGAAAAGGTCATATGAGGGAATATAACAAGGCTGTAAGCGATTACATATAAGGATGTTTCTCCCTCCACTAGAAGAGACCATAAGAGGTATCATAACAGGTGTTTAGGGGCCGAAAACAATCGTGGAGGGTGACGTGGTAGTCCATTACACGTGGTAAAAAAACGGGCGAAAAAGTGATGGGGCCCGGGACGATCATTACGGAGGCTTGAAACAAAGGTTGTTATTCACTATTTTTTGGGGTTCCGGGGTCCAGAAAAAATAAAATCCCGGAAATCGATGAAGCCTGGGACAATGCCTCAGCAGGCCTGAAACACAGGCCATTATTCAATGTTTTTTGTGTTTCCGGGGTCAAAGAAAAGAAAAAACCCGAAAATCGATTGGGATGGCCGTAAGGTAAAAATATGAACTCAAACCAAAGGTTTCGAGGTGAGAAGGTCATATGTGGGATTATAATAATGCCTTAAGCGATTTCATATAAGGCTGTTTTTCCCCTCTATAGAAGAGTCCATAAGAGGGATCATATGAGGTGTTTAGGGGCCAAAAAGATAGTGGAGCGTGCCGTGGAGGTCCATAGCATGTGGTAAAAAAATGGAGCGAAAAAGTGACGGAGCGAAAAAATGGGATTATTTACTTTTTTTGGGGTTCTAGGGTCTCGGAAAACAAAATTCAGGAAATCGATCGAGGTGGCCGTAAAGTAAAAATATGAAATATGACCAAAGGATTTGGGGTGAAAAGGTAATATGAGGGATGATAAGAAGGATTTAGACAATTGCATATAAGGTTGTTTTTTCCCTCTATAGAGGAGGCCCTAAGAGGGTCATAAGAGGTGTTTAGGGGCTGAGACTGATCGTAGGGGGTGACACGGTGGTCCATAGAAAGTGATAAAAAAAACAGGGCAAAAAAGTGACAGGGCCCGGGACGACACCTCTAGAGGCCTGAAACAAAGGCTATTATTCACTATTTTTTGGGGTTCCAGGTTCCCGGAAAAAAAACCCCGAAAATCAAATTGAATGGTCGTAAGGTAAAAATAGAAAGGCATACCAAAGGATTTAGCGTCAAATTGTCTTACGAGGGATTATAACTAATCCTTAAGTGATTGTATATAACGCTGTTTATCCCCTCTCTGGAAGAGGCCATAACAGGGATCATAAGAGGTGTTTAGGGGCCGAAAACGATCCTAGAGGGTGCTGTGGAGGTCCATAACTAGTGACAGGGCGATGAACGGCCCCTCTGGGGGCTTCAAACAAAGGTTATTATTCACTGTTTTTTAAGGTTTCGGTGTCCCGGGAAAAAAAATCCCCGGAATCTACCAGGGTGGCCATAAGGTAAAAATATGAACCCAAACCAAAGTATTCGGGGTGAAACGGTCATATGAGGGATGATAAGAAGGCCTTAGACGATTGCTTATAGGGCTCTTTTTCCCCTCTTTGGAGGAGACCATAAGAGGGATCATATGAGATCTTTAGGGGCCGAAACCGATCAAGGGGGGTGTCATGGTGATCCATAGCAAGTGGTAAAAAAATGGGGCGAAAAACTGGCAGGGCCTGGGATGGCCCCTCCATAGGCTTGAATCAAAGTCTAGTATTCATAGTTTTTTGGGGTTCCAGGGTCCGGGAAAAATAAATCCTGGAAGAGGCCATAGGATATGCGGTGAAAAGGTCATATGAGGGATTTTAACAAGGCCAAAAGCAATTGCATATAAGGTTGTTTTTCCCTCATTGGAAGAGGCCATAAGAAGGATCGTAAGAGGTGTTTTGGGGACGAAAACGATCGTGGGGTGTGTCGTGGAGGTCCATAGCACGTGGTAAAAAAACAAGGTGAGAAAGTGACGAGGCCCGGGACGGCCCCTCTAGAGGCATGAAACAAAGGCTACTATCCACTGTTTTTTTTGGTCCGGGGGTCCCGGAAAAAAAATCTGAAAATCGACGGAGGTAGCCTTAAGGTAAAATTATGAACCTAGACCAAAGGATTCGTGGTGATAAGGACATATGAGGGATGATAAGAACACCTTAGACATTTGGGGTTCAGGGGTCCCGTCACTTTTTCACACCTTTTTTTTTTTTATTCCGGGACCCCTGAACCCCAAGATCTGAAACATTTTTTTTGGGTGTTTTTTTTATTTCTAACGACTTTAAGTTTTGGTTTTTAAGGGTCATTGATATGGTTCTGAAGTGTAACAAGTTTAAAGTTGATCTTTATTTAGAGATTATTTCAAAGTTTAGTTTTAAATAGTTTTGGTTTTAAGACATCTGTTGTAGTATTTTGATAAATAAATGCCTTAGTCGTTATCACGGTGGCGGTAATACTTTTGTTTTCCATATTTAGATGTTTTAACAAATATAATCCTTATTTTTTTAATATGTTTTCCGAAAAAATGAGAAGTAGGAAGTTAGGAAATTCCAGGGTGTTACAAAGTGGTTACCGGAGCTTAGATTTTGGAAATAAAATAAATTATATTTTAGGGGTACCCTAAGTTTTTTTTGGAAAGAGGAATTTGTTAAATTTGAATATTTTTGAAAATGGCATTTTTCTAAAAGTAATAATTTCCGAAAATGGAAAGTTTTGAAAAATAAAGTTATGTGTGCAGGTATGCAAGGAATTCAGGTATGTATTATGTGTTATTAATTTACTACCATGTGGTGAGCTTGGGTAGGAAGTTTGGGCATGTAGGGTAGACTTTGCATCTATTCTTTCATGCATTAAAGTTCATATTTAAGGTGTTGCTTATGTGAATAGGGTGTAAAGGAAATTGTATGTTAGCCACAAGACCTCTCCTTTGGTAGAACTTTTAGTTTGTTTTGTTTCGGGAAGGATGGACCATTAGACTTAAGTTTTGTGTAGGATGTCACATAGTATGCCTACTAAAGATACTCAAATAGGAACATTGGAGAAGAAAACTACGAAAGTCCGCCTCAATATGTCTGGAAGATACAGTTCTACTGTTGGTACATAAGTTCTGTGTTGAAGTTACCACAATGGGATAAGCCTGACCATGTAGCAGCCTTAATTATTAGGTGCTTGCCCAACCTTTCACCCTATTTAGAGATTAAGGCGAAGTTTAGTGATTTGCATTTTGTTGGAGGCCTTCCAAATTATTCTTAGTATAAGGATGATGTTGGTCAGTGGGGTTGTGATTGGAGATTCTTGAGGGGTATATTGCTAGGAAAGAGCAGGAGTATCAAGAAACGAATGCAAGTGAGGAGACCCCGCCCGCACCAAGCCCAGAAGGTAGCCAAGGAAGTGAAGACCTAATGGTGAAGGAGACTCCTACGGGTTCGAAGACTGATGAGTCAAGGGATGGTTCATGTTATGAAATTGAGAACCCAGAGCCAGTAATTTTCAGTTTATGTTGACTTGGTAACCAAATCTGAAGAAGAGGAAGAAGAATCAGATCCTGAGGAGGACATGGAAGGAGAAGAAGAAGAGACGGATGAAGAAATGGAGGTTGACACTAAGAATGACCCCGAGTTCATACCAAGGAAATATGTGATGTCTAGAGACAAGAAAGATAATGTTAATGTTTTGATACTTTGTTTAGATCTAGTTAACTATTGATGTTTAATATTTCTAATGTTTAGTTGAACAGTTTAAGTTACTGTTGACATTAGTTAGAATAAGTGGCAGTGAGCCATAAGAAATGATGAGAAGAATTGAGTAATAAAATTATTTTATGATTTCAAGCCTCAAGTATAATAGAACCAAGGGAATTATGTTCATTTCTTATGTGCTTTATTCTTATTTTAATGGTTGAGTAAACAATGAAGACAAAGTGAATCATTCGCTCTAAAAGAATGAAATATTTTATGAGACGAAATGAGAAAGTGTTTTATGATTTAAGTCTATGTTGTCCTCACTTACAGTTAGTGCTAATTTAATATAAAGGTCTTTTCCTCTACAGGAGAAATTTAATGGCTAAATGTAACAACAATTAGTTGAATGAAGTAGTGAGGCAATTAGCTATAGTAGCTGAACAGTTAGCTGCCAGAGGAAATGGTCATGGTAGTTACCCTGCTAAGGAACTCTTCAAGAAAATTTCTCAAAGCAAGCAACGCACTTACCAAGGAGAGCACAATCCAACTGTTCTAAAGGGATGGTTGAGAGAGTTTAGGATGTTCCTATTGAAAATGAGGGAGTGGAGTTTAAGGCTAACCTATTCGAGTTTGATTTAGGTGTCTTGGAAGTGATCCTTGGGATGGATTAGTTGAGTAAACAAAAGACAGAGACTCTATGTGAACCATAGAAGATCTCGTTGATGAATAAGGGTAAGAAGGTGAGCTATTAGAGGGCAGGAAGACCGAAACACAACAAAATAGTGTCAGTAATGTGGTTTGCTAGGTTTGTGAAGAAAGGTTTTCCAATCTACCTTTGTAGTGTGATACAAGTGTGAATAGCAACAAATTTATACTTGGTCTACAATCATGGAGGATCACATTCTTGAAGGTTTCTTGATTAAAAGATTCAATCTAGGACGTTTCTTGGATCTTCTAAAGATAAAGTTTTAGTTTCGGAGCAGTGCAGTATGTCTGACTTTGAAGATTTTTCATTGACAATTGGCTTTGAGTTAGAAGACGTGTGAATATGCGTTGGAAATACTAATGAATCTACTTTCAGGGAAAATATTCACAAAATTTAGAAAAATATGCAAGATAATGTTTTATTCATTTTTCTGCTCGGTTGTCAAACTAGATATCAGTTTTTAGTTAGATTTCTTTTATCTAGATTCCAAGTATAGTTAGGATACGTTTTTAGGACGTGTTTAGTGTTTTGTTTTGTGATTTTTGTTTTCATTATTTTGTTTGTTAGTTTTTTTAGAAATTTTTTTAGGATATTTTCTTGATTGGATAAAGTTTGTTAGAGTTTGTTAGCACGATAAGACCAAGACGTAGTGATGATGTGGCAATCTTATCGTGTGAGTCATTAGGGGTGTGTTTATCTTGTTTTGTGTGTGTATTTTTGCTGATTTTATCTAGGATTTTGTTGTTGATTATACCTATAAATAATCTCAACATTAGGTTGTAATTAATTAAGTTGGAGTTGAATAAAAAAAAGTTTGTCTGTTTACTTGAAAACAAAATCCAAAAAAAAAATAATATTTGGTGATTAATTTCTTTATACTCTTGTGATTTAATTTGTAGCTCTGAGGGTGCTTAGGCTTTAATCAAAGGACTAATTGATAAACCTAAAATTGAGAATCTTGGTGACTTGGTCTTTATAGGTTTGAAATTTTAGTCTATTCCCTTGTTAGTTTTTGTTTACACGAAAATTCACATCATAGTGTGAGAGATGTAAATCATGTTGAGACTGCTAAACCTAAGGATATTGAAGTAGTAAGGGACTTTCTTGATGTATTTCGGGAGGAGATTCTGGGAATGCCACCTAAACGAGAAATTGACTTTACCATAGACTTAGTCCAACGAACAGCACCTATTTCCGAAGCACCCTAGAGGATGGCGCCTGCAGAAATGAGTGAGTTGAAGGAACAGTTGCAGGATTTGTTGGAAAAGGGTTATATTTGGCCTAGTGCTTTACCTTAGGGAGCACCAGTATTGTTTTTGAAGAAGAAAGATGGGAGTCTTAGGTTATGTATTTACTATAGAGAGCTGAATAAAGTGACAATTAAGAATAAGTATCCAATGCCGATTTGATCAACTGAAAGCAATTACTGTGTTTTCGAAAATTGATTCAAGGTCAGGATATCGTCAATGAGGATTGCTAATGAGGATATATCTAACACTGCTTTTCGCACTAGGTATGGACACTAAGAGTTCACTGTTATGCTTTTTGGGTTAACCAATGCGCTAGCAATTTTTGTGGATCTATTGAACAAAATTTTCCAACGATTTTTGGATAACTTTGTGGTCGTTTTCATTGATAACATCTTGGTGTATTCTAAGAGTAAGGAAGAACATGTGGAACATTTGAGGACAATCTTGATGACATTAAGGGAGAATGAGTTGTATGCTAAGTTCTCAAAATGTGAATTCTGGTTGTAGAAAGTGACATTCTTGGGGATATTGTGTCTAAAGAGGCAGTTGAAGTAGATTCAACAAAAATTGAGGTAGTTAAGGAATGGCCAACACCTAAAAATGTATCGGATATTCAGAGTTTCTTAGGGATAGCAGGTTACTATAGGAGGTTTGTGAAAGACTTTCGAGGATTGCTAAACCCATGACTTTGTTAATGAAGAAAGACTGTAAATTTGAGTGGAGTAATAAGTGAGAAGAGGCATTTAAGACTTTAAAAGAGCATTTGGCTACAGCTCCAGTGCTTACCTTGCCAGAGGGAAGTGACTCTTATGATGTATATAGTGATGTTTCTAAGAATGGCTTGGGGTGTGTGTTGATGCAAAATAGAAAGGTGATAGCTTATGTTTCAAGACAATTGATACCGTATGAGTTTAACTACCCTACTCATAAACTAGTGATGTGATTAATGATTGAAAAATCACCAGCCACAATGATAGAAAATTAGTTCGGTTTTCTCTAAAGCGAAGCACCAAGAAAAACGATCTAGGTCGAATAATTTTTGTGAATTGATTAAAGCTATGCACCCTCAATTCTCAAAATTATCCTCAAAAGAGTCTAAAGCTTAAGCACCAACTTTCAATATGCTCGAATTTTCCTCACACTCGAAAATTCTCACACTTTCAGTTTTTGTGTTTGTTTTGTAAAAACACATATAAAACTTAAACAATAATGTTTATTGAATCGCTAATCTGAATTTTACAAACTAATGTTGAGATTATATATAGGCATAATCATCAACAAAATACTAACTAAACTAAGCTAAAATACACGCACGAATAAAGCTAAAAATCGTACCCTAAAAGGTGACTCATCAATGACACAAAAGATAAGATTCCAAAATATCACTGCATGTCATTCTCATCTTGCTAACAAACTCTAACATACTATATCTAAACAAAAAATATCCTAACAAACTTTCTAAGACCTTGTTAATCAAGATAATCAACAAATTACAACCAGAATTACACAAAAATATGATCTTAGACGATTGGGGGTGAAAATCCTGTAAATCCCGGAAATCGACCGTGGTGGCCATAAGGTAAAAATATGAACCTAGACCAAAGGATTCGGGGTGAAAAGGTCATATGAGGGATGATAAGATGGCCTTAGACGATTGCATATAAGGCGATTTTTCCCCTCTCTGGAAGAGGCCATAAAAGGGATCCTAAGAGGTATTTACAGTGCGAACACTATCGTGGGGGGTGCAGTGGAGGTCCATAATACGTGGTAAAAAAACGGGGCGAAAAAGTGACGGGGCCCGGGACGGCCCATCCGAGGACCTGAAACAAAGGCTATTTATTCACTGTTTTTTGTGGTGTTCCGGGTTCCCGAAAAAAAAATCTTGAAAATCAACCAGGATGGTCATAAGTAAAAATTATGAAGCCAGACCAAAGGATTCGGGGTGAAAAGGTAATATGAGGGAATATAAGATGGCCTTAGACGATTGCATATAATGTTGTTTTCCCCTCCGGGAAGAGGCCATAAGAGGGATCCTAAGCGGTGTTTAGGGCATGAAAACGATAGTGGGGGGTGCTGTGGAGGTCCATAGCACGTGGTAAAAAAACAGGGCGAAAAAGTGACGGGGCCCGGGACTTACATCCGAGGGCCTAAAACAAAGACTATTAGTCACTGTTTTTTGGGGTTCCGGGGTCCAGAAAAAAAAATACCAAAAATCGACCGCGGTGGCCATAAGGTAAAAATAGGAAACCTGACCAAAGGATTCGGGGTGAAAAGGTCATATGAGGAATGATAAGGTGGCCTTAGACGATTGTACATAAGGATGCTTTTACCCTCTCTATATGAGGCTATATGAGGGATCGTAAGGGGTTTTTAGGGTCCGAAAACGATCGTGGGGGGTGCTGTGGAGGTCCATAGAACGTGATAAAAAACGGGGCGAAAAACTGACAAGGCCTGGGACGTCCTCACCGGGGGCAAGAAACAATGGCTACTATTCATTGTTTTTTTGGGTTCCAAGGTCCTGAAAAAAAAATTCCCGGAATCTTACAAGGGTGGCCATAAGGCAAAAATATGCACCAAGACCAAAGGATTCGGGTTGAAAAGGTCATATGAGGGATGATAAGATGGCCTTAGATGATTGCATATATGGTTGTTTTTCCCCTCTCCAGAAGAGGTCATGAGATGGATCCTAAGAGGTGTTTACGGTCCGAAAAAGATCGTTGGTGGTGCTGCGGAGGTCCATAGTACGTGGTAAAAAAAATGGGGCGAAAAAGTGACGGCGCCCAGGATGGCCTCTCCGATGGCCTGTAACAAAGGCTATCATTCACTGTTTTTTGGGGTTTTGAGGTCCCGGAAAAAAATCCCTGAAATCGACCAGGGTGGCCATAAGGTAAAAATAGGAACCCTGACCAAAGAATTGTGTGGTGAAGAGGTCATATGAGGGATGATAAGATGGCCTTAGACGATTGCATATAAAGTTGTTTTCCCCTCTCCGGAAGAGGCAATAAGAGGGATCCTAAGAGGTGTTTAGGGTCCGAAATCGATCGCAGGGGGTGTTGTGGAGGTCCATAGCACGTGGTAAAAAAAAGGCGCGAAAAAGTGACAGTGGCGGGGACGGGCATTCCAGGGGCCTGAAACAAAGGCTATTATTTATTGTTTATTGGGGCTTTGGAGTCCCGGAAAAAAAAAATTCCCCGAAATAGACCGTGGTGGCCATAAGGTAAAACTATGAACCGAGAACAAAGGATTCGGGGTGAAAAGGTCATATGACGTGATTAGATGGCCTAAGACAATTGCCTATAAGGTTGTTTTTCCCCTCTCTAGAGGAGGCCACACTAGTACAAAAAAGCACATTTGCTGCGGTTCTTTGTGATTTTAGAAGAACCGCAGCAGATAACCATTAATATCCCTATTACATAAAGTTATTTGCTGCGATTCAAAGATAACTGCAGCAAATAACTTATTTGTACTAGTGTTAGACAAGTTATTGGACCGCAGCAAATAACCCAACCAAATAAATGTTCAGCCCATGAGCCCAAATAGCTGCCCTATGCACCTCAAAGGATGTATAATTAAACTTCCATCAGACAACCTAATATAAGACAAAATAGAATTTCCTTTTACTGCTACACTTTGATGTGCTGCTTGCCACTATTCTGCTTGTGTTGATGTTGCTGTTGTTCTTCTGCTTCACCCGCTGCTGTTTTTAAGACCATTGCTGCTGCTGCTGTCGTTGTTCTTACATTGTTATTGATGTTGCCGCTGCCGTTCCATTTTTACTACTGCTTAATTCACACTTTCACAATTGTTATAATTTTGTGTATATGTTATTTTTTGGTTGATGATGCTATTAGTTTGATTTTCAGTTTATTTAATAGTATTGATGCAACTGTAATTGAGTTTGATATTGCTGCTGGAATTGTAATTTAATTTGATGTTCTTCTATTGTAATTATTTCGATTGAAATTACAACCTTATATGTATTTGATGTTCTTATGTTCGTCTTTGAAGTAATGAATCTTGTTTAAGTTAAATTTCAAATGTATTTTTGTGATAGAAGTGTATTTTTTTGTGATAGAAGTGTAATTATATTGAAAATAATTGTTTCTATGTATGTATAACATTTCAGCTTCTAATTTTGCTTTAAAATGCAAAAAAAAAAATTGTATTTTTTTGGGTGCTTATTTGCTGCGGTTATTCACAAAACCGCAGCAAATAATATATTGGTTTATTGCTGCTGCTCCAGGTGCTGCTGTTCAAATACCCATAAAAACCGCAGAAAAAGTGGATTTTTGTACTAGTGCCATAAGATGGATCCTAAGAGGTGATTAGGGTCCAAAAACGATAGTTGGGGGGTTTTGTGGAGGTCCATAGCACGTGGTAAAAAAACGTGACGAAAAAGTGGCAGGGCCCGGGACGGACCCTCTGACGGCCTGAAACAAAGGCAATTTATTCACTGTTTTTTGGGGTTCCCAGGTCGCGCAAAAAATTTTAGAAATCAACCGGGTGTAAGGGCCCCGGGATTTTGGGGTCCCAAATTTTTTGGTCACCTTTTCCAAACCGTCCATATGTCGAGTTAGACCTAAAAAAATGGCTTAAGGAAAGGTGAAACGAATTAATTAGACCTTTTTTTCAACTAAAATAGAGCGCTGGAACTTGTACCACACTACAGACGTAGCGCTACAGGATTTCCCACGCTGACCCTGCAGCGTTACAACTTCTCTGACACTACAGTGTCAGCGCAAGAAGGTTTGTAACGCTACGAAGGTAGCGTAGTTAACTTTCCAAGGCTGCCTTTGTTTTCCTTTTTTAGAACTGAAATGGAGCTCTGGTAGTTGTACCACGCTACCGATGTAACACTACAGGATTTCCCACGTTGATCCTGCAGCATTACAAGTTTTGTGAAGCTACAATGTCGGGTTTGTAACGCTACGTAGGTAGCGTAGTTAACTTTCCAGCGCTGCTCTTTTTTCCTGTTAAACCCAATTTTAAATCATATTTTTTTGGAGAAATTTCAATACCGATACCAACCATGCTAATAACGAGTCGCCAATGAGTTTATGAACTAAACTCTTAAAACGTGTATTTAGATTAGATACGAAAGGGACTCGAATAAGGGACGTTTGTCTATATTTCACATAAATCCTCTCCAATCCCATGGGGATGACTCCAATTTGTGGTCGAGCGAACCAAAGATTAGATTCGGAGGCGAAGGTAATAACATGACGGAGTGCGTCGGATTAACCCAAAGGCGGCCATTACTAGTTTCCTGTTAACCATACGCATATTATATTTAGAATCACACAATTATCAATTAACAAAATTAACAAAAAAATAGCATAAAACTGTTAGTGATAACACAAAAAAAAACTAATTTATTTAACTCAAACCGTTATTAAAATTGATTTAGGGAGCCTAGCATGATTAGATTTGTCCGAAAGAATTATCTTGATTAAGCAACGCAAACAATAAATTTAATATAATTCTCTTAACACTTATCAAAGCAATTAGCAAAAAAGCAATGCAACAAACTTTAAACAAAGTAAGTGAATGCAATTGATCAAGTTAAAGTCCAATCACAATAATAAGTTGATAAAGCGGTAAATAAATAGTGAAACAACAACTAAAAGTCCATAAACAAGATTTTTAGGGCTCTCATGAAACGTACCACTTCTCCTTTGAAGATTGTCTTCGTCGAGTATTAATTTGAGCAGAGTTTCGAATTATCGTTTCGATATTATCAAAAATTGTAGCCACTTTTTAGTAAAATAAAGAGCAAATAAATAATAAATAATTATTAAAAAATAAGGTTGTTTAAAAGCAATATTCGGATTAATTAAGTATAAGAGAGAAAATGAGTAAAAAAAAAAAACGGTTGTTTAATTTAAAAAGGTAGAAAATGAAGATATTTATAGCAGCGTGGGAACCCTAATCGCGCTGGCCTGTTAGTGTGGTACGCCGAATCACGCTGGCCCATTAGCGCGAGAAACCATATGACACTGCTAGGGTAGCGCTGTTAGCTTAGTCAAGCTGAGCTGTTAGCGTGACTAAATTAACAGCGCTGCATTTTTGAAAGTTTTTTTTTTTAATTTTTTATTTTATTTATTTAATTATTTATTTATTTATTTATTATTATTATTATTATTATTATTATTATTATTATTATTATTATTATTATTATTATTATTATTATTATTATTATTATTATTTTTATTATTATTATTATTATTATTATTATTATTATTAATATTATTATTATTATTATTATTATTATTATTAAAAGTCTTTTTAATAAGAAAGGGATTTTTATAATATCCGAAAATTAATTTTATGCCCAAGTATACTCGATTATTCAATCTTCAAATAAAATGAGTTTTTTAATCTTCACAGAGTCCTGCCACGGGACAGGGGGACTAAAATAGGTGTCTACAGTTAGCCCCGACATTGATTGAGTCTGAGTAATACAACAATCAAATTATGCTCGAATCATTTTTTGAGACTTCCATATCTAGAGCCATTAGCTCCTCATTAACCAATGGGTGTACCAAATTTTAGAAAGCAATGGCTTTCGAAACCAAAATCGACTTTCTTATATAGAAACCTGCGCTGCTCTGTCGCTCACAGAACTTGTAACGCTGCAGGGTCAGCGTGGGAAATCCTGTGGCGTTACGTATGTAGAGTGGTACAAGTTCTAGCGCTCCATTTCAGTTGAAAATAAGGAAAAAAGGAAACAAAGGCAGCGCTGGAAAGTTAACTACGCTACCTTGGTAGCGTTACAAACCTTCCTGCGATGACACTGTAGCATCACAGAACTTGTAACGTTGTAGGGTCATCGTGGAAAATCCTATAGCGCTATGTCTAAAGCGTGGCACAAGTTCCAGCGCTCCATTTCAGTTGGAAAAAAGGTCTAATTAATTCGTTTCATCTTTCCTTAAACCAATTTTTTAGGTCTAACTCGACCTATGGACGGTTTGGGAAAGGTGACCAAAAAATTTGGGACCCCAAAATCCCGGGGCCCCTACAGGGGCGACTCCACTGGGGACTAAAAGAGGGTGAGACTTGAAAATTTTCTCTTAATCTGAGCAACATTTCAAACTTATGACATTTGCTTGTTAGTCCCTTGTACCACTCTACAGACGTAACTACCTTATACGCCCTGGGGGCTACATTTTTTTCAAAATTAGTTATGAAGCCACTTGCTTCAAAATCTCATTAAGCTTATGACATTTGTTTGTTGCCCCTTATGAAAAAAAAATATGGAAGTTGTCTCACTTGAAACTTCATTTTGGCGATTATTTTTTGGGAGTAAGTCGGATAACCCTCCACAAAATATTCTTGGAGCACATTTCTTCATAAACATTAAGATCATTTTCATTTTTGGTTATAAATTAAGAGCTTATTACTCTTATAATTAAAATAAATTAATCAAGAGCATTTTCACTTTTTGATTATTAATTAAGAGCCCATAACTCTTATAATAAACTAATCAAGAGCACTATCACTTTTGATTATTAAATTAGGAACCTACCCCTCTTAAAAATGTCAAAATATATTAATCATGAGCACTTCTCAATAGTTCATGGAGCATTATACTTAATTCTATAACATCATTTAGATAATCATTTGCCAAAGCACTTTTGTTTAATAAAATAAAAGCATACTACTCTTACAATGCTTGGAGCATTCTTCAATAATCATTATGAAACAAATTTATTTCATATGCTTGAAACTTTTGTATGACTACATTTGAATAAGTTGTAACAAATAATTTTCTAAATCAAAATGTAAGCACAAATTCATCTCATATTAGTCAAAATTAACTTAATTAAAGAATGTTTGAGATAGAAGCACTTACATTACAAAAGAAGAAGCACTTCGAGGAAATAGCAGAGTAGCGCAAGACAATGTGCTACGCTAACACCTCAGCGTCACAAACCTAAACACGCTACCTCAGTAGTGCGACGAACTCTACCACGCTACAACATGTAGCGCGACTAATTCTGCAGCGCCATCACTCAAGCCCAGCAATGAAACCACGCCAATGTCCCTAAACAACACTGCCATGTATTATCAATTGAACATCAACTTTTATAATTTGAGCATCATTTCAAACACAACAAATGAAGAAACGCTCACTTGGGAGCGTGATAGCAGCAACCACGTTGAACGTCTTAGCGCCTTTTCTACTGTCAAGCCGACACATCAGCGTGGTTGGATTTGTGACGCTACAAGGCTAGCGTTCTTGACTGTGCTTTGCTGTATTTTCAAGTGCTTTGAGTTTGTTTTTGATGTTAATCCCTTTTCTCACTCCTTTATCCAAAATACCAAAAGAAAAAATACATTGAGTAAAAGTCTGTGATTTTATGAAAACATCATTAGCTTTTGCCAACATTTCTAGTAAATAAGTGAATTTAATTAAAATAGTAATAAATGAGTGAATTTATTACGTTTTCAACAATTTCGGTAAATAAGCGAATTTACTTAAAATAGTAATACATGAGTTAATTTATTACCTTTTCAATAATTTCGGTATATAAGAGAATTTACTCAAAATAGTAATAAATGAGCGAATTTATTACATTTTTCAATAATTTCAATAACGAAGCGAATTTACTTAAAATAGTAATAAATGAGCGAATTTATTACATTTTTTCCAATAATTTCGGTAAATAAGAGAATTTACTCAAAAAGTAATAAATGAGCAAATTTATTACTATTTCTTCAAATATTCTTAGTAAATAAGTGAATTTACAAAAAATGGTAATAAGTAAGCGAATTTATTACCTTTTCTTCAAATATTCTTAGCAAATAAGCTAATTTATTATCTTTTCTTCAAATATTCTTAGTAAATAAGCGAATTTACTAAAAACAGTAATAAAAAAGCGAATTTATTCCCTTTTTCAATAACTAGTTGTGACACCGTGTGCAACGGACACGGCCCCCCAAAATATGTATGTTCGTGATTGTAATGTTTAGCTTTATATGATTCATAGTCGGCAATTTTCAGTATAATTCAAGTGTAATGTCTATATAGTTGTAATTCGGTAATACACATGGTTATAATATGGTATTACATTGATAATATAATGTACACTAATTATCAATTTGTTTAATAGTTATATTATTTAATGGTCAAATCTATCAAGATTAAATCATTTAAAAATAATAGACAAAGTACATCCAATTTGTTTAATAATATTAATTATTTAAATAATAATAAAATTTCATGATTGGTCAACCCTGGCAATAAACAAGAAAATTATTGTGAGGGTTTCTTATAATATACATGCCAATCTATCATGATTAAATCTTTTACAAATAAATAGACAAAACTCATTAATTTGTTTAACAATGTTAACTATTTAAATAATAATAAAATTTCATGGTTGGTCCAACTTGGCAATAAACAGGAAAACTACTGTGAGGGTTTCTTGTAATACACGTGCAAGCATAATAATATTCATTTTTATCAGCCCCTCTTTTTTTGAATTTGGTCGTTCCTCTTCCTTCACTGTCATTAAAGTCTTGGCCTCTGTTTTTCTCCCCTTTTTAATTTACTCTTTCATTCATTTTATACTCCAAATAAACTCCTTGAGACTTTGGATCCCTGGAAAGTAATTGGTATCCCTCGAATTTTCGTGATCTCCATTGTTGGCGGTGAATTTCGTGATTTCCATGGGTTGATTCGTATGGGCATTAATCTTTCGTTACTGGTTTTTGCAGCAGGTGTGATTTCGATTTACTTTTATTATGCTAAGATTTATTCCATTCGTGTAGTTTCAATATTTTAATTTGGGTTTGTAAAATTAGATTGTGAATTTCTCTAGGGTTTACGAATTTTGGGGGCTAAGGAAAAATAACAACAGGTGCTACACAAAAACACCATTGAAGTTCTATGATTCAATTTATATACTCCGTATGATTAAGATTGATTAAGATTGATTTATCACTCTTTTTTGCAGGGTTTACGAAGGTATTTGTATTATTTCATCACACTTTTTTGTGCTCCCTTGTAAGTTCTTCTTCCATTTCATTGTTCTACTGTTCAAAATTTACTTATTTTCAGATTATTAATGATGTTTATATTCTATGATTCTAAGTTTTTCTGTAATTTTGCCGTATTATCTCTAGCTGTCTTATGTTCAAGTTTTCAACCTTATTAATGTAATGGTGGTTTAACTGATTTTTATTCTTTTATTTGGCATCTTATAGTTGTTACTTTAATTGTATGGCAAAAAATTAGTGGGATTTTTTTTATTTAGTGGCAAATCAACAACTATAATTGAATTTAATGTCTTGCAATTTATTTCTTGGAATTGGGTTTGAATAGGATTGGAACTTTTTATGTATAATTGGATTTGATTATAGATTGATTGTGTTATTGTTGATCATTATAATGTCTTTAGTTTAAAATGCTTGTTTTAATTTCATTAAGCTCTATTAACCTCTATCAATCTCAAAGAGGTTTCTAAAGTCATTCTTGAAGAATTACTGTGTAATTAAAAGGCATCCCATGCATATAACAACCAAAAGTAAGGAATGGAAGAGTAGGTAATCGCGCAATATCCAAAAAAAAGCACAAAGGATAGGACAAAAGGTTCAACTGAAACTTTCAAATGGTTCACGAGCATAGATATGCGGCGACCAATGCTCCCAAAACCTGGGCTGCACATTCGTCAGAGAGAGAAAATAATGGGAATTTTATCTTTGTGGAAAAAGCATTAAAGGTTTCCATTAATATGTTTTAAGCCTTTAATTTATTTTTTTCCTATACCAGAGATCCATTATTTTTTCTCTATGTCTCATGTGCAGAGCGATGACCAATGCTCCCACAACCTGGTCTTCACAAAAGTCAAAGGGAGAAAACAATGGAAACCCTAGCTTTGTGAAAAATTACATTGAAGGCTTCCATTAATGTGTTTTAACCCTTTAATGTAGTTTTTTCTTATACCTGAAAACCACTACTTTCTCTCTCTGTCTCACGTGCAAACCAAATTCTAAGAGCATTTGTCGTCGTATACCTGTGCTCGTGAATCATTTGAAAGTTTTTGTTGAATCTTTAAACAACACCTTTTATTAATATTTTGTAATATGCTGCTTGTATTCTATTATCTCATCAAAAAGGCTGATATACTATATAAATATTGTAGCCTTGGTTGGTCTTTGCAAGTAATGATAGCTGTTGAGGTTTTATTAATTGAAAGCAATTCTACATGTAGAAAAATTATCGGTAAGTTGTTATTAACCTACTTATCTAAATTAAATACGAGAAGATTTGCATTCGATGGAAAGGACAATTTTTATATTGTTGGCCCTTTGCCGTAAGAATTTTTTGAGTTTAATGTAATGTATGGAGAGTCAATTGGACTGAGGTAACCTCTTGTTTCTCTGGTGTTAATCAGTAGTATGATTTCGAGAAGATAGGCCCTAGTAGTAATGTTTGTTGATGTGGTAGTGCTAGCATCCTTGATAAGTGTACAAAGTAATCTAAGAATTATTTGGCACAAAGAATTCTTAAAGTTGAGCTTAACTATTGGTGCATGATTTCCTTGCAACCAATTGTTCTGATTTTTGATGGACAAAGCATAAATGAAATTTAGGACATTCAAATCGGGTGTTTAGGGTTTAGTTAGGGCTACATTTGTTCTTATTTAATGGATTGTTGTTGTCTGTTTCTTTTGGGAGTAGGAGGATGGGATCTACTTCTCGCAAGCATGAAATTACTGTTAAAGCTAGTTCTCAGTTTATACCATCATTGGAGGGACGATGGAAAGACTATGTGGTATTATCTCTATTTATAGTATTCCCAATCTTTTATGCTGTAGTATGTACTTAGAGTTTCATCTTTGGTCTGGGCATAATTGTTTTTGTGTGTGTTAAGCTATATGCAGAAATTACCTAGGAAATTTGCTACATGTTTTGGGAATGAGTTGCTGCATAATTGCAAGCTTGTTAGTCCAAGTCATTGTACTTGGTTTGTGAAGATGACAGTGGAGATTGGGGACGTCATGTTATGTGATGGGTGGGCAAAATTTGTTGCTGATTTTAATCTGGGTGAAGGGTATAGCGTATTTTTTGATTATTTAGCGAATTCAGTATTTGATGTTCTCATCTTTGATGAGTCAGGTTGTGAATGCCCTCACTCATATTTTGTGCGTAGATGTTCTTCTAATGATGAAAGTGTTTTTTCTGAAAAAGACAGTTGTTTTGCAAGTGATGATTGTATTATAACAGGTGTTGTTGATTGTGAGACCTATGCGAATTTGACTGTTTTGGAGTTGAAAGAAAGATTGAGGGGTGTAGGACTGCACATACGAGGATACAAGCATAATTTGATGGCACTTCTAACAAGGTATATAGGAGGGAATGTCCTTGAAGAAGACAAAGTGCAACTTCTTGGTCGCCCTAGGAAGAAGTAAATATGTTAGGATAATTAATGTATGTTTATAAGGTATTTGTTAGGGTTTTTTGTAACACGTAAATATGTATGCCTTTTTATGGCTATGTTATCAAGCTTATGAGGAGCATTTTTATTTTGAAATGGCTATAGTTGTAGTACATTAATACTTGTAACTAATTTGTTTGGTTTTAATGTTTTTTGGAGTTTCTTTAGCTGCTTTCTTCTAATAATAAATTTATTTGGTTTTAGTAGATATATGGTATGTGATTGTATGTTTATTTAGTATTTCTAGGCAATTAATTTGTTTTTGAAGAGTGTAAGTGTTTAATGTAGTGGTTTGTGTATTGTATATATATATATATATATATATATATATATATATATAT